>RYFJ01000090.1:0-118697 GCA_003991445.1 Oryza meyeriana var. granulata
CCCGATAAACGCTTGCGCCAACATAAATTATTCAAAACCTAAGCAGGAAATAATTTTATTCACTGCAGTTTAGTTAGTCGGAAACCCAAAAACCGATTTGCCAGCACAAAATAAAAAAAACTTGGGGATTAAAACCCTGCTTCCCAGTTAAAGGCCGAATAACGATTCTACGCCACGCCGTTTGATGTTTTGATATTACCTTAATCAATCATTAGAATCAAAAACTGAAAACTGATATAATTTCAATTAGCCATAGGGGACAAAAATAGATATACGTTGGTTTTTTAAAGCGACTACCATAAAAAAAACTGACTTTTAGGAATATCGGACCTGTAACCGAGAAATGTCCTAGCAATAGGTAAGCGGGCTGGACAAGGGGACTTACCCTCTCGCAGGGGGAGGTTAACTAACCGATGCAAACCCCGCTCGAGAAAGCATAGGAAACCAACCCTTCGAAAAGGGTGAGGCGATTTGCGCCGAAAATGTTTGATCGATTTGAATTGATTAGATGAAATACAGCAAACGCCGGGCATTACGTTTTTACCCGAGTTTGAACATGAGGTCCATTATTGGATACGGACCCCGATTCCATTAATTACAGAAAGGGGAAATTACTACCCAGACCCGACGGGACACACCGGGGTTCAGTTTCCTAAAAGAATTGATGTTTAATCCTTGCTCCTTACATTAATTAAAAAAAACACCAAGTTAATTTAACTTACCACGTGTATGTTCTTTTCCCACGCTTCTTCCTTGCGATTCGCGCCCTGATCAAACTTCTGATTAGTCGACTGGTAATTTTTCTTCTAAAAAACGAATCTGGGATACAAAGCGCCATACCAAATTTGCCTTGGGCTTAAACAAACCATGCCCCCCCCAATTTCGGATCTTTCATTTGGGCCTTCAGATTTTTCCTACCGGGAGGCGGCCCACAGTAGCCCCCACTTTGCCTTTAAATTTGCTTAAAGAAACAGCGCCCAACGGGACCTCATTTCCTCACCCGCCGGTTTCATCCATAATCCTCTATATACAAACAAAAACCGGCTTGTTTCCTCCCTAAAAGGGCCTTTTGTATGCTGTTTCAAATTCCCACCCAGAGCCGCAACCCTCTTCATCTTCCAAAAAAACCTTTGACGGAGCTCCGGCGAAAAACCCATGGGGACCAAGAAAACCGCACGAGCCCTGTTTCTTCCCGTTAATCCGTTGCAATTCCTGCATTCCTTTCCTCTAGCCGATGGTCCATTCGAGCATTTCTCTATACAGTTTCTGCGCTGAGGCTAATATCTTTCCGCCCGTGCATTAATAATTGTATTCCCTCCATGCAATTCGTTAAATTAAGCTTGCTTAATATACGATTGCACCCATCCTTTTGGTCCATTTGTTTATTCCTTTTACCGTTCGTCGTCATTCTTATTTTTCTACTGTTTGTATGCCTCCTGATGAGAACCAGATCTTTTGATTCCCATGCCGCCGTATTTAATCCCAATAACAAAAGACTCTCTTCATACAGCACTGCCCCTAGGTAATTGCGAAAATTGCCTTCCAACAAGGGGGGAACTTTACTTGAATAACCGCCGCATAGAACAACCCACCAGAGACGACCCATTCCTTTCATAACGAACTCCGTCCCATTGTTTAGTAGTGACTGGGGACCTAAATAGCTTTTTCAAGTTCTAATGCGGTTATTTCCGAGCAACTTGTACCGCTGGTGGAGATGGTATAATCTAGAGATCGGGTTCCCGGAAAAAGAAACCCCCTCTAGGGAAGGAATGTCCATACGGCCACTTTGCAATTTTTTCAACTCTCATCTAAAGCGACTTTTATGGAAAGGAAATAACTCTCTGGGCTTGGCATCAGCTCATACTTTCTGTCAGTACGCCCTCCAACCCCTTCATGTCGGTCACGGCCCGATGGGACCCCCACCTTTACGATTGACTATTTTGCCTCCAACCCTTACGGCCTCAAACACGACAAAGCTAAACATTGTCCAACCCCCTTCAATCTCCGATGTCAACCTGCTCATCGCTTCAAGCGAAGAAACATTGGTGGGCTTGGTCTATGGTATATTCCAATTCCATAAAACAATGGAAAACTGGGGGACCATCTGGACTGATCGGAACATTGTCGCCTTTTTGGAAAAAAAAAAAAAAAAACCTTGTGGCATTGGGAAACGTGTCTTCCAGCGTCGCAACCCCATGCCCAACGATAAAATCAGGCAATGTCTCCAGAGTGCCTTGGCCGATCGGGGAAAAACAAAATCTCCTTGGGACCAATTACCCCCTTGCGCTACTTCATCAGCTGCTCTCCACCCAAATTACGACCCAAGCTACGGCCGCCAGCCCATCGGGCCAATGGTATTCCGGGGTTCCTTGGTTGTTTGTTGCAACTTTCTGCTTTTCAAACGTCTCACACCTCCAAAGCGGCCTTCTCTATTGGACCCTCTTCTTCAAACCCCAATTCCCCTTTTCCAAAGCCCGATTCAGATTAGCAAGGACCCAATTTCCCATTACCGCTTATGTATCTTCCATTGGGGGGCGACAGCGCTTGCAATCGGCTCTTCTGGTGCAAAAGTAAACCACCCGCTGACATAAGCAATGTTTAAGGGTTCTATTACGGCTTTCAACCCCAGTGAGGGGGGGCCACTCTCTGGTCCGTGCATACAATTTTTTGATCGCATTCCATTCGCGCATTTGCCTTCCCAAGTTTGAAACCAGCTTTTATTTGCTTTGGAAAATAAAAATTGGATTGGACGGGAAGGCCCCATATTTCCTAAATCGCCATTTATCTCTTTTCTGTTGCTGCCAACTGGCTTCTTCTAGGGGGCCTGATCGCAACCTCATATGGAGCGAAATTCTAAACCTCCAATCGCCCGGGCCTCCCGTCAGGCCTTTGCCTGGTTCCAACTTCCGATCAGGACCAATTCCCCATCGAAAACAAACCTTCAGGCCCGGTAGACCCCATGCCGAACGTTCAAACCAAACGCCCCTAGAGTATTTGATCGGATCGCCGGGGACTTTAACAGAATCCCTTCTTCAAGCGCCGCCACCGAGGTAGATGGTTTTGCACTCGGCCAATACCCAAGGCTTTTCATTCTGATAGTGGGTTCAGAATGGAAAAAAACATTCTTATGCTCAGTTTTAGCGCCACCTACTACTGTTTTCCCGGCCTCGATTGACGAGTTACAGCGAATCCGGCATTTGAGGAGGTAAACCCCATCACCTAATCACCATCATCGATCACACTCTCCCTTTATGCAGCGCTGCAAACGTCGCAGCCCCCAACGCAAGCGCAACAGGTCGACAGATTCTACAACCCATCGCCACTCCGAACAAGGCGCGAACATCTCCTCTCCATCGGCTCTCTCTCAAGAGCGCTCGGCCAGGTATAGGCACAAAAACAATAAGGTTAGTTGCACCGCCCCTCTCTCAGGAAGCAAAAACCAGTGCCGATGTCATTGCCATGGCACACACACACCACCACTGGAGCCTATTCCGTATCCCAAACAACAATCGGCTACCCTCCATCTCCAACAGGATATCGCCATCTGATATCAATTCACCGTGTTTCTCATCTCACATCTATCAGTTTCATTATCACCCGAGATCACGCCCAGAACCCAACCTTACTACTGGACATCCTCCAGCGACTGAGCCCCATGGCTTCTCATACGCCCACACACCAAATTCAGCCACCAAATCACACACACACTTCGATGAGCCACTACACCACACAACACACACCTGACATCGGCCACCGCCGAAGAACAACCTAACACACACCACCCTGAAGGCCGATCGGACAACCAGCTAACCGATGCCGCGAGCCTCAACGATCTTCTTTATACTCCAATACTTTCTTTTAACTCTTCACTGATTCATTTTTACCCGCATTGTCAATCCAGCAATACCTCCCCGATTGTTCTCTTCGACATCGGGCCAAGTACCTTCGCAGCCGGCAGCAAGACGCCAACAGACACCACACACACAGATTAACCACACCACCTACAGCACCAACCATAGCATCCTCCCAGCCGAACAACACACACACGATATTTCACAAGACGAGCATGCCATAAGTACGGCTGGGAAAATCAAAATCGGATGGCACTAGCAGAGCTGAGACTGTGAGGCCGATCCGGGCAGAATGCACAGAGATGAAGCAGTCCATGCGTGCTCGATCAGAGAACAATACGACCAACACCACAACCTCCCGCGGCATACCTAGAATCTCACGAACACTATCACACACGCTCTAGAGACGACCACTACCAACCCGATCGTTGCTAACCACACACACAGAAGACATCTAAGTCCGTCGGCCACCACCTAACACACCCTGGCAGCCATCAATCAGAAAGAAAAAAGCTTGATACATGGTAAACACACATGCCATCAAGAGCTCCAATCAATGCGACCATACATAAAAGTCTCACAGGATCTTAAGACAACAGAATCCCCGCTAATCGACCTGCAACACACACCAAGCATAGAAGACTAAGAGCAAGGTTTGCAGCAACGTGCATCAAGTCGTTCCCTACTGCCCACACACCACCCCACACACAGGCGCACACCACAGCACACACACATCCCGGGCTCCGGATGAAAGAGACATTCCAGTAACAGCTAAATCAATCGAGATTGGACCACACACACTACCGCCTCGTGCACACACACAAAGATCCAAAAATTCATGATAAATAATGAACCGTGGAGCTTCAATATACACTGCGTTGGCTGTATGATATATCCACATGATCGAGCTGTTTGCCTGCTCCATACCACCCACATTATTCTATGTTGTCTAACAGCACCCACACACACTACCGATGCATCGGCTACTTTAGCGAGCAAAAAACACCACAACCATTTAAAATCGCTTTTTTTGCACTTAAACCGATTTTAGAAGAGTTGATTCCAAACTGCTACGGATAAGTATTTCTGTTGAGATATTTCCCGTTAAGAGTTGGTTTAGCAAATTCCATCCGTCAAGATCCTCATAATTAAGAAAGGACATAGCTCATTACCAGCACCACACAACGATTAATCCGATAGCCCTTACCCAATTAGCGACACACTTTACCGAATCTACTATCTCTGGAACTGATTGGCAAAACAATTTCCATACGAAAAGATCTCCCTCGGCAAACGATTATATTCACAACCACCTTTTTGTTGTAGTAAGCCTCCGAGCTGCCTTAGCCTTGTTTCCTTGATCCTCTCTAATAGACTCACATACCCCTTAACCGATTTTGAGCCCAAAAAAATCTTCAAGTCAATCCCATTAAGTATAATAATCCGCATCACCCTTATCAATGATTGCAAAAGAAAGCCTCCTAAGCCGATTGTTAGTCCAAGGCAAAACCGATGTCAGTATATACTAGTTGCGGCCGACGAGATCCATGACATGCCATCCGATAGGCCCATAATGAATCGCTAATTAGGTATGCCATCAAGACGGCCACAGCTACTCATCAATCTTCCGCTTAATCAACTTCGATCAACTCTGTTTTGGAGAAGCTTCCGCCTATCCTAGCCAGCATAATAAGCGATGAATTTAATAACTTGATTCCCATACTAGCAGCAAACTGAAACAAACTCATCGGACCACAAAAATAGACAGATCCCTGATCATAGTATATCGTCTAAGGAATTCCAAACCGATAAATTATATGCTCCTTTACAAACTCGATCGCTTCCTTGGACGTAACTTTCTTCAGAGGAATCGCTTCTACCCACTTGGTAAAATAATCTGTCGCCGCCAATATGAACTTATGTCCCTTACTTGATGGAGGATAAACCTGGCCGATCATGTCAATTCCCCATCCTCTGAACGACCATGGTTTGATGATAGGATTCATAGCCGATGCTGGTGCTCGCTGTACATTTCCAAATTTCTAACAATCTTGACATCCTTTATAGTACCTGAAGCAATCTTCCAGCATTGTCGGCCAAAAATATCCTACCCTTCTCAGCAACCATTTCATCTTATGAGCCAATTGATGAGTCCCACAAACACCTTCATGTACCTCGCACATAACCACTTTGGATTCTTCCAAATTCAGGCATCTCAACAGAACTCCCTCAAAAGTCTGATAATATAAATCTCCATCAAGCAACACATACTTAGTAGCTTTATACCAAATTTTCCTGGAAACTGATCGCGACGGATTTCGTAGATAACCAATTATTTCCTGTCTCCAGTCATCGGCCTTGTCTTGAATGTCATTATCGGCTATTTCAACCTTAACCTGCCTATTCAGCCGATAACCAGAAGCAATCTGTGCAAGATCATTGGCTTCTAAATTCTGCTCCCTAGGAATATTGATACCATCTTGAAATCCTTTAACAAATCTGTACATTCCTCATAATATGATCTCAAAACGTCATCCCTGCACTCATATTCTCCAGATAACTGCTTGATCACCAACAAAGAATCACCAATAATCTCTATGATATCGGCTCCGATCTCCTTTAAAAGTTAAAGTCCTTTTAATACAACCTCGTATTCCGCCTGATTATTAGTCCGATAAGGCTTAATTGTAAAAGCAAACTCAAAACTTGCCCCCTGAGGCGATATAATGACCAAGCCGATACCAGATCCATGCTTGCAAACCGATCCATCAAAAAATAAAGTCCAAGGGACCGGCTCCACATAATCTTCATGATCCCCTCTATGTTGCACAATGAAATCGGCCATTGCCTGTCCCTTGATCGCTTTAGCTGATTCATCTCTCAAGTCGAACTCTGTCAAAGCAAAAATCCATTTACCAACTCGCCCTTTCAAGACTAGAGCCGACAACATATATTTGACCACATCGGCCTTGCAAACCACTGTACACTCAGCCGATAGGATATAATGCCTTAACTTTGTACATGAGAAATATAAACAAAGGCATAATTTCTCCACCGCAGGATATCTCGTTGCAGCATCCAAAAGCCTCCTGCTCAGAAAAAACACAACTCGCTCCTTCCCCTCAAATTCCTGTATCAGAACAGACCCGATGGATTTCTCATCGGCTGATAAATATAACTTGAACGGCACTCCTTTCTGCGGCGGAATTAAAATAGGTGGGGAACTCAGATAGTTCTTGATCTCGTCAAACGCCTTCTGCTGCGCTGCTCCCCACACAAACTCTTGATCGGCTTTCAACTTCAATAATGGAGTAAAAGACTCAATTCTGCCTGACAAATTTGATATAAACCTCCTCACAAAGTTAATCTTGCCGATCAATGATTGTAACTCTGTTTTGTTGCTCGATGGTTCCGTGGTCTTGTGGCTCTGATGCTCTGCTGACTAACTTCAAGTCCTCGCTCATGAACCATAAAACCCAAAAACTGCCCAACCGATACACTAAAAGCGCATTTATTGGGGTTCATCCTTAGTCCGTATTTCTTGGCCATTTCCAGCACTTTCCGCAAATCGGCTACATGGCCTTCCTCACTCTTAGACTTCACCACCACATCATCAATGTAAATTTCCACCAATAAGCTGATGAGATCATGAAATATATAATTCATCGCCCTCTGATAAGTCGCACCGGCACTTTTCAACCCAAACATCATCACTACCCACTCATATAAGCCGATAGCTCCAGGACACCGAAACCCAGTCTTGTGTATATCTTCCTCTGCCATAAAAATCTGATTATATCCTGCATTGCCGTCCATGAAGCTAATAATCTTGTGTCCTGATGCTGCATCCACCAATAAATCTGCTATCGGCATTAGATATTCATCCTTGGGGGTAGCTTTATTTAAATCCCAGAAGTCGATACATATCCTTAATTTTCCATTCTTCTTTTCTACCGGGACGATATTAGAAACCCACTCAGCATATCGGCACGGCCTTATAAACTTGGTGTCATACAACCTTGTGATTTCCGCTTTGATCGGCTCATATAACTCTGCCTTAAACCTCCTTGGAGCCTGCTTGAACGGCCGATATCCTGGTTTAATGGGCAGCCGATGCTCAACAATTGATCGGCTTAATCCTGGCATCTCATGGTACTCCCAGGCAAAACAATCCCGATACTCCTTCAACAATGTTATTAATTCTTCTCGAAGTTCAGGACATAACCTTTTACTTATGTACGTCGGCCTTGGCCTATCTCCGGGTCCTATGTCAATTTCTTCCAAATCATCGGCCGACGTAAACCCCTGTCCTAGTTTCCCCTCAAAATCTTCAATGGAGCCCATCAGAGTAACAATTCAGAGCCGACTTGCTGAATCGGCTGTATCCCTTGGCTAGTGACCTTAAGATAGTCTCCTTCCCATGTTTTCCCGGACAGGCAATCAACACCATCGGCTTCCCAGACTGGCGAATCGGTCATTGCAATGTTGGTCGACCGATCTGCTAGGACCACCTCGACTTGATCTCCTTGCCATTGTATCAAACATTGATGCATTGTCGAAGGCACGCAACAGTTCGCATGGATCCAATCCCTGCCGAGAAGCAGACTATATGACCCTTTCCCATCAATCACGAAGAACGTGGTAGGTAATGTCTTATTCCCCACTGTCAACTCCACGTTCAACACGCCTTTCGCCTCTGATGAATTCCCACCGAAGTCTTTTAACACCATATTTGTCTTGATTAGAACTTCGGCAGTCTTCCCCAATTTCCGAAATGTAGCATGAGGCATGAGATTAACTGCTGCTCCCCCATCAACCAGCATCTTTGTCATCGGCTTCCCATTCACATAACCCTTGATACATAATGGCTTTAAATGCCGATGCTCTGATTCCTTAGGTTTATCAAATATGGCCTGATCGGGTTGCAATGTCAGCTGAGCGAAAACTTCCTCATTGCCTTCTTCATCCGATGAAAGTGCTTTATATTCCCGAGGCAAAAAGAAAACCATGTTCACTAGAGCCGATGGATCAACTTCATCGTCCTTCCTCTTCACGCGCCATACTTGTTTAGTTCTCTTGTGACGATGATCGGCTCTTTCCTGATATTACTGCACTTGGGGGAATCTTCAATTGATGGCAACCTCATCCCTTGATCCCAGCAGAATCGGAAGAACGGGCAATTCCAATGCGGATTATATCTTTCTGGCTCAACCCTCTGTTCCTCATACCTTGAATATTTTTCTATCATATCCGATGAAGTAATCCTTGATTTGTACCTTTGATGCCTTCCTTCATCGGCTTGAGCCCTTGATGATGATCCTACGTAGACCATGTTTACGGGGAACGGGTGCCCATCAATCTTCATCGGCTTCTTGTCTTCGAATTTGATTCTTCCCTGCTCGACAGCCGATTGAATTTGTTGCCGAAAAACTTTTCACTCGTTAGTGTGATGCGATATAGTATTGTGCCACTTGCAATATCTTTTCTTCTTTAGTTCTTCGGCTGATGGAATCACATGGTTTGGCGGAAGTTGTATCTGTTTCTCTTGTAGCAGCAAGTCAAAGATTTTATCGGCTTAATTAATATCAAAATCATAACACTCCTCTTTACCGATATCCTTAACCCACGGGCATGATACTGATTTTTTGTTCCTAGCCCACTCCACCAATCCAACTTCAACATCGGATCCCTCATCGTCTGAGTCCGATGAATAAACCTGTACCTGAGCAACCCTTCTCTGATATTTATCTTTTTTCGCCTCTTGAAATCGGCTTTCATGAGCCGATACCTTCTGTACCAGGTGCGCCAGAGACTCAAACTCTTGTGATGAAAATCTCTCTTTAATCGGCGCCAAGAGACCCTGGAAAGCCAGATCGGCCAGATGCCCATCGCTCAGGTTCAGACTGTAACATCGGTTTCTGATGTCCCGAAATCGCTGAATGTATTCCGGTACTGTTTCATCTGGTCGTTGCCTAACCAAAGTCAAATCTGTCAGTCTCATCTCATGGATTCCGGCAAAGAAGTATTTATGAAACTGTTTTTCTAGATCGGCCCATCCCCGAACGGAATTCGGTGGTAATGAAGAGAACCATGTAAAAGCCAATCCAGATAGTGACAAGGGGAAAAACCTAACCCTCGGAGCCTCTTCAGCCGATGCCTCTCCACACTGTGCCAGGAATCGGCTGACATGTTCTACTGTAGATGTGCTGTCTTGCCCTGAGAACTTGGAAAAATCTGGGACCCTGTATCGGTGTGGCAATGGCACTCTATCAAACCACTCGGGATATGGATGCCGATACATAAATGTCTGCTCCTTGGGCTTGATCCCAAACTGTTCCCTCACTATTTCTGCAACCCTTATTGATAAATCCTCTTCCCTCAGGTTGTCCTGTTGATACTGCACAGGTGGAGTTTGTTGCTGATTCTGTCTATGATACTCTCTCTGGTAACTACCTGGATTGGCAATGCCACCTGGGTAATTCTGTTGATATCCCCCATAATAGGCAGATCGATGGTATCCAGCAGGAATATCTTGTTGCCCCCAGCCTAGTTCTGTGCAAACAGGTTTTCTGGTACGTCTCTACTGATATTGTAAGCAACTTGGTTTGGCTCGGCTTTTGGCGGGAGGTAAACAGGACCTCGAGTAGGCTCTTGAAGAATTGATCCCTCCACTGTCTTCTTTATGAGGTTATGAAGCGTGTTCACCAGAATCCTGGATTGATTGATGAGCGCGTGATGAATCGCTTCATTCACCATCTCCTACAAGGGTTTTACCGGTGGACTTTCAGGTGGCGTACGGCTCGATTCTCCAACCAGTACTGGTTTCGGAAACTGGGATTTTTGAATCGGCCCTTGTCTTGTCATGTTGAACGATTCCAAGCAAAGCTTCTGAAAATTGGCCATAGTTTGCTCAACTTGTTGCTTTTGGTCGTCTATTAAATCTTCCATGCTGACCGGAATTACGTTGTCTGTCTTGATCTCTTTCCCGGCCATGTTGTAATTCCGATCGGGACTTTGTGTTGAAACTTCGTGTCCCACCGGGCGTGCCAAAAACGTGTTGACGCTGAAAACCGCCGGGGGCCGTTCGGCGTCTGGGAGACACGCGACGGCCTGGGAGATTTGCTTCACTCCAGTGCAGGTCCTAAAATCTTGAGGTTCATAGGCGTGCCAGTCAATTTGACCCTGCAATTGACAAGGAGATAAAATGTTAGATCAAGGAGCCAATCGGCTGGAAGCCGATCTGGACTCGTCTCATTGGCCGATAGCCGATATGAACTGTAGCACTTATACACTGGCTGGAAGCCGATGATGGCATGAACAACTAATGATAATAAGCAAATATTGAGCTAGCCAATTGCCGAAGGATACATGAAAATCGGCTATAAATTGATAAAATAGATATGCAGAATGAGTAAATAAATGAATTTGATAAACTCCAGCCAATTGCAATAGTGATTGGTCGTGTAGTACTGCCCGCGCCTGTACCCGGGCCCTTGCTCGTGCCCGCGCCCGGATCCTTGCCTGCCACCCATGCCCAGGTCCTCGCTTGCTGTCCGTGCCCGGGGCCTCGCCTGCTGACCATGCCCGAGAACTTACCTGAGCTCGTGCCCAGGAGCCTACCTGTGCTCGCGCTCGGATCGGCAAACTAATCAGCTAGCCCTTAGCTGATCATAATAATAATGCAGACAAGAATGTATAACAAAGCAAGCAGTATAATCGGCTGTATTTAAAGGATAACTTATCGGCTAAGCACTCCAATAAAAACACCGCATAAAACCCATCGGCTTATTAAGAATAAAGTTATTATCGTCAGTCTAGTAGATCGGACCCAACCGTTGCAGCACAGACTGATGATGATAACAAGATCTCGATAGGCCGATAGATCTGATGCGATCGTGATATAAAATATGATAACTTATCGGCTATACACCTCGATAAGACGCTTGCGCACAAAATATCAACCTAGCAGGAACGATTTATCACTGGCAGTTTAGTAGGTCGGACCCAACCGATGTAGCACAAACTGTGGATAAACCGCTCCAAGTAAGCCGATACGATCTACGCACGCGTGATGTGATATACCTAATCAATCTATGAGATCAAACTGAACTGATGCAGCCATAGACAAAATAGATATATCGTGGTAAGCCGACTACCATAAACCGACTAGAATATCGGACCTAACCGAGGAAGTCCTAGCCGATAGGTAGCCGGGGTGACGAGACTTACCCTCTCGCAGGAGGTCGAACTTAACCGATGCACCCCGGCTCGAGAAGCAAGAACCCGTCGAAAGGGTGGTGATGCGCCGAATTTGTATTGATCGATTGATGATAGATGATACAGCACGGGCATACGTATTTATACCCCGAGTTGACATGAGTCCTTATTGGACACGGTACATGATTTCCTAATTACAGAAGGAAATACTAACAAGACCCGACCGGACACGGGGTCAGGTTTCCTAAACATATTAATCCTTGCCTAATTAATAAACACAGTAATTAACTGCCACGTGCGGTCTTCACGGCTTCTTCCTGGATTCGATCTCCTCTGGATCAACTTCCGTTAGTCAACTGTAATATTTTTCTTAACCGAATCTAATACAGAGTCATACCAAATTTTGGCGTTAACATGAAGCTGCTGCTCCAGCCCCTGAGCAAATTGCTGAAGCCCTAGCAGCCACTGAGTCCAAGGCTAGGACCCCATCACCACTCGTATCGTCATCATGTTCTGATGAGGTGGACATCCCCTAGCTCGAAGCCCCTCCTCGCGACTTCCCAAGAACGTTCCATTGGGTATCCTTGAGGGAGTCGCGAAGAGCTATGAGCATGATGAACAAGCCGCGTCAAGGGAGCATGAAGTTCTTCTTCGTGCCGCAATTGCCGCATCAAGGAGAGTTCAGGTATGTGGCCAACTCCATGCCACCAAGGACGACCTAGAACGGAGTAGCCAGGAGAAGGAAACTTGGCTAAGGGGAGCAGTAGATCAGCTCAGGGACGAAAAGTGGGCTCTAGCCGAGAAGATCAGAAGTAAGTCTTCTGCGTTATCCTCCCGAGTATACCTCTCCAGCTTTGTTGATTCCTGACTGCCTTGTTGAGTTCTGACTACAATCTCGAGTTCTTGACTATTCTGATTTGCAACCCACGAAGTTGAATTGAAAACCCAACCAGAGGAGAGGAAACAACAAGAGATTAAGCTGAAGGAAGTTGAGAAGGCCAAAACCGAACTGGAGAAGGCCAAAACCAAAGTGGAGGCCGACTATGTGAGTAAGCCTCCTCCCTGACAATAACCTTATCCCATCTTCTTGTTGCTCTGACTGCATTTTTTGGCTGACAAGTATACTTGTCGATGAATCTGAACAGCTTTGAAAGCCAATGCCCAGACCCAATTCAAAGCCTTTGCAGAGGAGATCAAGGTTGTCAAGGAGTCACGGGAAATTCTTGTCAAATCCGTGAAAGGGCTCCTTAACATTATGGAGCCTCGCCATGCTGGGACCATCTCCAGTACAGTCTCCTAGGTGCAGGCACGCTTTAGTGAAGCCCCAAGCATCTTGAAAAAGTACTCAGATGAGCGTGTCGCTGTCGGTGTTGCCCAAACCCTGTCTATGACCAAATTGATCTACCCTAGGGGAGATATCGAGGCCATTGGTGAGGGTTTTGCCGAAGAGACAACACCCGAAGAGGCGCTAGAGTTGATCAGCCAGACGAGGCCAACTGTAGAGGCAATCGCAAAAGACCTTGGTATGTAAAAACAAAGCAATTATGCAGTTGGTATGTATATAACTTTGGTGAAAGCATGTATATATCTTGGAAAATGCTGCCAACTACTTGCTTATTCTTAGTTGTCATTAGCTTCACCCGACTATGTAGTCAGCGCTGAGTAGATCGATAGGAACTTAAGAAAAAAGTTCACTTCTGAAAGCTATACTCGGGCAAACTTAACATAATCATTGTAAAACTTCATAAATGAAATAAAACAAGCTCGTATTTTAGGCACATAATACTTGCAGCCGCTGACTCACTGCTTGGTTGAAACAAGCGATGTAGTGAGTCAGAGAAAAGACTTTGTACATATATATAGGGGAAATACAAAACTTAGGCATAGAAAGGACGTAGTGTTCTATATTCCATGAGTTGCTGACGAGGGCACTGTCTTCGGTCTTCAGTTGGTAGGCGCCTGGACGTGTCACCTCAGCGATAATGAACGGCCCTTCCCACAGAGGGGATAGTTTATGCCTATCTTTGGTAGTTTGTATTTTTCTCAAGACGAGATCTCCCACAAAAAAGGGCATTTCGACTGTGATAACGATGCAAGCCTTGAAGATACCTTGCCGACTGGATAGTTACGATATCCCTCGCTTCCTCCAACTGATCGAGTTCGACCAATCGGGTTTTGTTTGATTTGTCTTCTAAGGGGACCCGAACTCGCGGAGAGCCGAGCTCCAACTCGGTTGGTAACATAGCCTTAGCACCATAGACTAGGTTGAAAGGGGATTGCCCTGTTGCCCGACTAACCGTGGTTCTTAAAGACCAGGGAACGGATGGGAGTTCTTGTACCCACTGCTCTGCATATGGTTGTAGTTGGTCGAACACCCTAGCCTTGATACCTTGTAAGACCATGCCATTAGCACGCTCGACCTACCTATTACTTTGTGGATGTGCCACAAAAGCGTAACAGATCTTGATGCCAAAATTGTCATAGAAATCATGAAATATGCCGCCTGTGAACTGAGTACCATTGTCCGTTATGATGCGGTTAGGAACCCCAAATCGGTATAAAATACTCATGATGAAATCCTTTGCTCATGACGCTGTTATGGTAGCAACGGGTTTAGCCTCAATCCACTTTGTGAATATATCCACTGTGACGAACAAGTGTGTGAACCCTCCTGGCACTTTTTTAAGCTGGCCGACCATGTCAAGTCCCCAAACTGCAAAGGGCCAAGAGAGTGGAATTGTTTGAAGTTCTTGAGCTGGAAGATGTGTTGATCTTGCATAGAATTGGCATCCCTCGCATGTGCGAACTATATCTTTAGCATCTGTTACTGCAGTCGACCAGAAAAAAACCCTGCCTATAAGCCTTTCTGACTAACGTCCTGGATGCGGCATGGTTGCCATAGATACCTGAGTGGATCAATAGCAGAATTTGCTTGCCCTCCTTAGGTGTGACGCAGCGCATGAGGACCCCGGATGCGCTTCTGCGATACAGGCCTTTTCCGACTACAAAGAAACATTTGCTTCGACACTTGATTCGTTCAGCTTCACTGCATTCTTCTGGGAGTTCGTCGTCCAAGAGGAATTTGAGAACTGGAGTCCACCAATCTTGAGAGATTATTAGTACTACATTTGTTGCCGAGGTAGGTTCAGCCCCCGACTATTCAAGTACTGGTTTCTTCTTGACTGATGGCTCTAGTAGTTGTTCAACAAAAATCCCAGTCAAGACCACTTCTCGTTTGGATCCCATGTTGGCCAATTCGTCTGCAACATCATTGTATTGTCGTAATACATGAGTTATCTCCAGCCCATCGAACTTGCTTTCTAGCTTTCAGACCTCCTGACAATATGCCGCCATAGTATCATTGAGACAAGTCCAATCTTTCATGACTTGGCTGACACGAGTTGAGAATCCCCACGGACAACCAGTCGACGGATGCCGAGTGATATGGCGATACGGAGCCCGTGGATAAGTACTTCGTACTCAGCGACATTGTGGGAAGTACGAAAGTGAATCTAGAGGACATACTTGAGTTTTTCACCAATGGGTGACGTCAATACAACACCAGCCCCCGCGCTACCGATCCGTAAAGAACCATCGAAGTACATCGTCCAGTACTCTAGCTTGTCTGTGTTTGTAGTCGTCTAAACTTTTGTCCACTTGGCCACAAAGTCGGCTAGAGCTTGAGATTTAATTGCTATCTGTGGCTGAAAAATGATGTCAAATGCCATTAACTCGAGCGCCCATTTAGCAATTCTACCAGTGGCCTCGTGATTGTGTAGGATGTCCCTGAGTGGATATGACGTGACAACGGTGACGATGCGACTAAAAATAGTGCACCAACTTCCAAACAGTGATGAGTAGGCCATATAACAGCTTCTAGACTTGAGGACACCTCATCTTGGAGTTGGCTAGGACCTCGTTGACGAAGTAGACTGGTCGTTGAATTTTCTGTATATGACCTGGCTCTGATCTCTCGACTACTAGCACCATGCTGACTACCTGAGTGATTGCTACCAAGTATAACATTAGTGGTAACTAGGGCATAGGTGATGCCAACACTAGTGGTGATGTGAGAAATTTCTTGAAGTCTTTGAAGGCTTGTTAGGCTTCGGGTGTCCATTGAAAATTGTCCGCTTTCTTTAGTAGTTTGAAAAAGGGCATGCCCCATTCACCAAGTCGGGAGATGAATTAGCTGAGTGCCGCCATGCACCCTGTCAGCTTTTGGACGTCCTTCTGGCTAGTTGGGTGTGCCATGTTCATGATGGCATTAATTTTTTCTGGATTGGCCTCGATGCCCTAGTGCGATACGATGAAGCCGTGTAGCTTTTCGAATGGTACACCGAGAGCGCACTTTTCCTGATTCAACTTCATCTTGAATCTCCGAAGGCTTTGGAAAGTTTTTTCCAAGTTAGCAATGAGATCTTCTTTGGACTTTGTCTTGATTACTACGTCATCGACATATGTCTCCACATTATGCCCGAGTTGAGTGTGTAGGCACCGCTGAATTACTCATTGATACGTTGCTCTAGCATTTTTCAACCCGAACGGCATAGTGATATAGCAGTATGCTCCAAACGGTGTGATAAAAAAGTCTTCAGGCAGTCCTCCTCCTTCAAGCTGATTTGGTGATATCCTGAGTAATAGTCAAGAAAGCTAAGAATTTTGCACCCCACAGTTGAATCCACCACCTTATCTATTCTGGGTAGACCAAATGGATCTTTGGGGCACGTCTTATTCAAGTCATGTGACATCCTAGCCCAATTAGAATCGGGCCTATGTGGCCCATGAGTGCTGTGTGCACTTGATTAGTACCACCTTGCTAGTTGAGCAAGAGTTGAACCAACTTATAAGGCCTTGTCCCTCCAACCATAGCACTTCCGGGTTAACCCTTTTACACGAAGCGAGGACGAAAGTGTAAGTGGGGTGCTATGTGTAAGTGGGCCCGCCCGTCGGATGGGCTAGGCCACGCGGTTCTAGAGGGCAGGCTGTTACAAGTCGGTGTAATCGACGCACATGCGCCATTTACCGTTCTTCTTCCGGACTAGGACTGGGTTTGCCAGCCAATTTAGGAAATGCCATAGCCGTTGTTCAACTGGCTTGGCATCCGTCTTGACGTTGAGGGAATGCTCGATCACCTCCCTTGGTACACCAAGCATGTCGGAAGGTTTTCAAGCAAATATATCCCTGTTCGCCTGGAGGAAGGTGACGAGCGCATCTTCCGGGTCAAGTCCGGTCCCGACTAGAGCAGTTTTGGAGGGGTCGGAAGGGTCCACGGGGATCTTCTTCATTTCAGAATCCACTGAAATTCCCGAGTTAGGTGCTTTTTTAGCCAAAACCTGATCGTCCTCACAAGGGAATGTTGTGGATAGCCAAATGCTGTTGCGCCCAACTGCCGCTTCTTGAGATTGAGCCAGCTCGTAGCTCTCCTTATCACAGGTGAAGGCTTGCTTGACATCGCTGCGAAGGGAAAGAACTCCGGCTAGCCCTGGCATCTTGAACATTATGTAGGTATAATGTGGCACTGCTATGAACTTGGCGAGCATCGGCCGTCCGAGTATAGCATGATACGCTGTCTCGAACTCGGCAACCTTGAAGTAGATATTCTTAGTGCGCAAATTATCCCGCGTGCCAAAAGTAACTGGTAGAGTTATCTATCTGAGCAAAGTAGAAGACTGGCTGGGGATTACCCTGTGGAAGGGTGCTGTACTTGGCCGTAGCTTTGAATGAGCAATCTTCATTTCGTCTAGCGTCTTGGCAAACAGAATGTTGAGAGCACTGCCTCCATCAATGAGAACCTTCTTCAATTTGATGTTCCTGACAACCAGGTCCAAGACGAGTGGATAGCATCCTAGATGAGTAACCCGATCAGGATGATCTGTGTGGTCAAACATGATTGGCATTTCTGACCAGCACAGGTATTGGGGGCGTCTACTGCAGAGTCCGAGTTGATTTCACGTGCTGTGAGCTTCTGATTCCTCTTGGACTCATACGCAGACCGCCCTCCAAAGATGTGGTTGAGCTCAGCCTGGGGATCTTGGTAATCGTCAGCTGTGCCCGAATCTGGCTTATCTTTATCGGCGCCAGATATTGAAGCCTGCTCGGATGCAAACTTCTTAAGCATAAAGCAGTCCTTAGCCGCGTGCTTGCCCTTTGGATGAAAGGGGCATGGCCTGTTCATCACTTTTTGGTATTTGTTATTCCTCGGAGGTCGTGGCCGAGTGTGCTCCACGGTAGCCACCACGTTATCCGACTTCTGCTTGTGGCTGCCGGATTTGTTCTGTGTTGGCCCGTCGCTGTCTTTCTTGTCCTTCTGCTGGGGCTCTTTTTTATCGTCGAGGGCCTGCGCGACCGCATCGGTTGATTCGGCGTATTTGTTCGCCATATCAAAAAGAGTCTCGACAGAAGCGGGAGGTTTCCGAGTGAACTTGGTAATGAACGGAGCATCTTTGACTCCCTTGCGGAAGGCGGCGATGACAACCTCGTCCTTGATCATTGGGATCGAATTCCGCTTCTTGGAAAACCTCTTGATGAACTCACGTAGAGACTCGTTCTTCCTTTGGTGTAAATGGTAGAGATCATGCTCAGAAGATGGCCTCTGGTAAGTTCCCTAGAAGTTGGCGATAAAGTGTTCCCGAAGTTCTCCACAGGAGCCAATTGACCTCTTTGGGAGTCCTGTTAGCCATGTCCTCGCCAAGTTGGCTAGAGCGACCGGGAAGTAGTTAGCCATGGCTTTGTGATCTCCTCCAGCTGCTCAGATTGCCAGAGTGTAGACTATGAGCTAGGACTCGGGATTGGTCTTCCCGTCATACTTCTTGATTCCAGTTGACTTAAAGCCCGACGGCCAGTCGACCTATTGTAGCTCCTGGGTGAAGGCCGGTACTCCTTCATCTACATGAGGACTCCGACTCCGACTGCGATGGTGAAGCCGCTCGTGGTGGAGGCCGAAGCACTCGTTCTCGTCTTCCAATCGGTGCTGCTCATCTTCCTTTCGTTCACGGTGCCGTGCGTTGATGTCTCGTTGAAGATCACGCTGTAGTCGGCCTCAGAGATCCTGGTTGTCCCAACGGTCGTTCTAATGTTGATGCCGCCAATCGTTGTTGGGGTTGCCGAGTGACGTCTGGCGTAACTCCGTGTGCGGCTGACTGGAGCCGGTCACCCAGTGTCGTGTCAAGGCAGATGAGACTGCCATTGGGAAAGCCAACCGGTTGGTCAGTATGAGGGTATCGCTCGACTGTTGGTCCTGCTGACATGCAGTAGTGGTGATCATAGCTTTTATCCTTGCTATAGTCGGGGTGGCCTGGTGATCAGGCCCGAACTGGAGCGTGTCCAGTAGAGTTGTAGCGGCTACGACGTTTTGCAGAGGTGTTATGAAGACGTCGTGGTCGCCGACTCGGGTCTGGAGGATTTGTTGTTGAGCAGTCTGCCCGGCCCAGCGCAAATCGTCATTGCAGGCGTGCAGGCGTCTTGCTTCTTCCTCCTGTTGTTCTCACAGTCGGCGGGCCTCCTCTTCTTGCTGCTCGCGTAGTCGGTGTGACTCCTGAGTTGGAGTAGAGCCTTTGGACGCCATGAAGACTTCACGTGGTGGAGAGAAGATTGCCGAACTGCTGTCCGACTTAGAATCGGAATCAGAATAGTTGATGGGGGTGATTACAACTCTGACCTCCCTAGATCCAATCTCGAACGGCTCTGGGCCATATCCGAGTTGAACCCCAGGGGATTGGGTCTGCCACGTCTGACATTGATTGCAGTCATCCGCGGCATTGCCGAGTCCAAACGGGAGATTGAGAATCTCCTCCTTTCTTAGCCCGATCTCAGTTGGCTCAAGGCTGTGTCCGAGTTGAACACCGAAAGGAAGAGTTGTCCCAAGACCCAGGCATGTTGAAGATTGCCGCAGCTAGTCGACGAGGGTTGCTGCAGCATTGCGTGGGCTAACCAGCATGGAATCGACTTGGTCCCTGGCCGATCGGATCGGGTCCGAGTCAGACAGGGTGAGGTTGCCGAATTTGTCGGCGATGAAGTTGAGGCTCCTGAAGGTGATTGTTTCCCCAAGGGAGAAGTTGATGCCTCGACTCTGGTGATTGTATCCATCAAGCTTATTGAAGATGATCTCGCTGATGCCCCTACCTGGCGCGCCAACAGTCGATGTTTTGTATCGGCAATAATAATATGGGGCTACTCGTGAGACCTAGACTTGATGGATTACAAAGGAACACAAAACAATTTATACTGGTTTAGGCCCTCGAGAAGTGGTAATACCCTACATCTAGTTGTGGTGTATTGCCTTTAAGGTTTCTTTGGCGAGATTTGTGCTATGCCCTTAGGGGGCGCCCTGCCTCCCCTTATATACCGGGGGATAGGGTTACAGAGTAGGAATCTCAGTTGGACTCCAACCAAGGGATTTCCTTCTAGGAATACAATATGCCTGATTAGGACTATATCCTTTCCTTGTCGTACAAGGTTATGTATGCCGAGTCCTATCGTATCCCTAATTACAAGGTTAGGCCCATCCTCTATCCAAGTGGCCCAAATACTTCTCATGAGGTACCCGGGGCCCATGGCCTCCACAGTTATGCTTCTGTGGCACACCCACGAAGCAATGGGTAGGTTGAGCGTGCCAATGGCTTGGTCTTATAAGGTATCAAGACTAGAATATTCGACCAATTAAAACCATATCTAGGGTGGTGGGTGCAAGAGCTTCCATCTATTCTCTGGTCTTTAAGAACCATGGTTAGTCAGGTAACAAGGCAATCCCCTTTCTTCCTAGTCTATAGTGCTGAGGCTATGTTACCAACCGAGTTGGAGTTTGGCTCACTATGAATCTGGGCCCACTCAGATACAAAATCAGCAGAAGACCGACTTGTCGAACTAGATCAATTGGAGGAAGCAAGAGACATCGCAACTATCTAGTCGGCAAGGTATCTTCAATGTCTGCATCGTTATCACAGTCAAAATGTTTGTGGCCGCGCCTTTTCGGTGGGAGATCTCATTTGGAGAAAAATCCAAACCACCAAAGACAGGCATAAATTATCTCACTTTTGGAAGGGGCCGTTCATTATCACTGAGGTGACACGTCTAGGCGCCTACCGACTGAAAACAGAAGACGACGTCCTAATCAACAACTCATAGAACATAGAATGGCTACGTCCTTTCTATACCTGAGTTTTGTACTCTTTTTGTACACATAAAGTTAATTACTCTGACTCACTATGTCGCTTGTTCCAACCGAGTAGTGAATCGGGGCTACATATTAATACATGCCTGTTGTCATTAATAAAATCTGAGCTTGTTTTATCCAAGTCATGAAGCTTTACAACAACTATGTTAAGTCTACCCGAGTATAGTCCTGAGAGGTCAACGATTTTATTAAGTTAATCGCAATTCACTCGGTGTAAACTATCTAGTCAGCTAAAGCTAATGATGGCTCAAAAGCAGCAAGTACTTGGCAAGACTTAGCAACAAACAACAAAAATATTTACAATATTCACATATTGTTTTTGGTGAACACCGACTACATAAATGTTTATGTCTACATCGTCAGGTCCTTGGCTATAGCTTCTACAGTTGCCCTAACCTGGCTGATCAGCTCCAAGCCCTACTCCGGAGTAGTCCCTTCAGCAAAGCCTTCACCAATAGCCTCAATATCTACCCGAGGGTAGAGAGATTTGGTCATGGCCAAGGCCTAGGCAATCCCAACAGCGACACGCTCATCCGACTACTTTTTTAATATCTCTGGAACTTCCTCAAGGCGTTCTGTTACTTGAGCAATTGAGTTGGAGCTGGATTTGGCCTAGTGCTGCTGCATGATGTCAAGCAAGGTCTTCACAGAGTCAACAATGACCTGCCACGATTCCTTTATGACCTTTATCTCCTCTGCAAAGGCGCCAAATTGGATCTGCGAGTTGGCCTTGTAAGCTGTTTACACATAGACAAGAACATCAGTAAACCAAGATGCCTGACCGGGTCGAGTATGTAGTTGGATGAGTGACTTACTCGCATAGTCGGTGTCCACTTTTGACTTAGCCTTCTCGAGCTCTTTCAATTCCTTTCTTAGGCACTCGATCTCCTAGGACTGGACATTGAGATTTGACTCGAGGGCTACAGCAAGAAGACATTCAAGACTCAATAATGCATGAAGATTTACTCAAGTGCACTTGGGCAAAGAGGAATCTTACTTTTGATTGTCCTAGCCTAAGCCCAGTTTTCATCCCTGAGCTTGTCCACTGACCCCCTTAGCCACTCCTCCCTCTCCTTGCCGGATCTCTCTAGGTTTTCCTTGGTAGTCTGGAGCTGTTGGAGTTGAGTAAGCTGAGGGGTGAGTTCGGTCAGGACTTTGCCCATCTTCTCTGACCGATCAACCACCTTCTGCTCAAGAAGTATCAAAGTTAGGCAAAACAAACAACAAGGATGCAAAAATCTAAGGAATTGCCAATCAGCAAACACAACAAGATTGACTATTACCCAGATCCCCTTTGACACGCGATGCGGCGTACATCAAGTTGACTCTTTCTCTTTGGGCTGCCTGCTCGTCATGCTCAAAGCTTTCCACTTCCCCCTTTGGAGTAACCCAATAAAATGTCTAGGGAAAGTTCTATGGGGGAGCTTTGAGTCTAGGGAGATTGCCCTCATCAGAAGATGACGACAGTGGAGGCGATGGAGTCCTGGGCCTTGGTTCGACTGGAAGCACGGCTTCATGGGTGAGCTCTGGGACTGGGGTTTCGACCGCATCGTCCCGACTTGGCGATGTTTGTGGCTCGGCTGGTGGGATCACCTCAGCTTCAAGGGCTGGGACGACCTCTGGCTCAGTGTGCGGTATGACTGGTTTGGGTTCAGTCGGGACGGGTTCTGCCACAGGGGTTGGTGGCACTGCCCCCTTGGGGTCAGCGTCACTTGGCTTCCTATAGAAATTATACAACATTCAAGATATTGCAATTGTCGATGTTTTACACCGGCAATAAATATATGGGGCTACTCGGCGGATGGAAACTCGGTGGATTGCAAAGGAACACAGGGAGATTTTATACTGGTTCAGGCCCTCGATGTGAGGTAATACCCTACGTCCAGTTTATATGTATTCCTTTGAGGATATACGGTGGTGGTTCTGATGAACTTGTGTGCACCTATGAGCTTATGAGTGCTCTTCTGCCCTCATGGGGCGCCCTGCCTCCCCTTATATACTGGGGGACAGGGTTACAAGGTAGGAGTCCCCATCGGATTACGACTAGGAGATCTCCCCTTAGAGATATAACGCACCCGACTAGGACTGTATATTCCTTTCTATACAAGGCGAAGCCTGCCGAATCTAGCTATATCTCTAATTACAAGGCTAGGCCCATCCTCTAT
The DNA here is from genome assembly GCA_003991445.1 of Oryza meyeriana var. granulata. Classification (NCBI taxonomy): domain Eukaryota; kingdom Viridiplantae; phylum Streptophyta; class Magnoliopsida; order Poales; family Poaceae; genus Oryza; species Oryza meyeriana. The sequence goes on from RYFJ01000090.1 coordinate 23,409, forward strand.
CCGAGTGGCCCATATGCTTGTCATGAGGTACCCGGGGCCCATGGCACCCACAGTAGCCCCGAGGACCTTCATATTGAGTCACAGCTGATGCCGAGTGCTCATCCTCCACGGTGAAGTCTTCCCGAGTGCATTGCTCCCGAGTACTCTTGTCTGAGTGCTGCTTCTCCCGAGTTCCTGCTTCATGTCAGCTGGCAGCGAGGCTATGAAGGGCTCCATGTAGATGTCGGAATAGTGTGCGCCGAATAGGCGCACCTATTAGGTGTAGCCCCCGACTTTGTGCTTAATTGTGAAACAATTAAAACATGAAGTCAAAGATCTTTAACGCTTGTAGTCTTTCCGAGTAGTATACTACTGGTATATGAGACTCTTCGGTATCATGTCAACCGGAATATGATTTATAGTCTTGCCGAGCAGGGAACTACTCGTATGTAGGACTCTTCGACTTCATGTCAGTCGGAATGTGTGTTTATAGTCTTGCTGAGTAGGATGCTACTCGTATATGGGACTCTTCAGCTTCATGTCAGCTGGAATAAGGGGTTTATAGTCTTTCCCGAGTGGCGTCCCACCCAGAAGTTAGACTCCTCCGCGTCATGTCAGCGGGAATGAGAAATTTATAGTCCCTCCCGAGTAGTGCACTACTCGAAAGTTAGACTCTTCAGCGTCATGTCGGCTGGAATAATGTTACTCATGGCAACTGGTGGCCACGCATGTAGGCCGAGTACCACTTTATGAAAATAAATCCACGGCGTGGTCAGGTGTACCCGAGAAAGATACCTGCATCCCCAATTCTAATGAAGACCAGCTTGTGATCCTTGTAAGGATATATCCTCGAGACCTGGTGGATAAAACAGATACCCAAACATATATGTTTAGCAATAAGGCTTTCATGAAGCATATCCGTTTACCTCATCGGCTCCTGTTGGTAGCACCAGCGCTATAATTTCAACTCAGCCTGCGGGCGGCCCACATGGAGCATGCTACTGTAGGAACTCATATCTTGGTGGCTGCTACCAAATAAGCCGGCCTGAGCCGTCCTATCCGGCATAGCTCTATAGAAGTATCATCCATCGCCTGTCAGGATGAGTTTTTTGGCGTCGATAACCGCAATCAGGCAGAGAAATCCTTATTCGCAAGCCTTTCCGACTTATGTTCTGGATGCAGCCTGGTTGCCATAGGTGCCCGAGCAGGTATGTCGCAGGATCTGCTCGCCCTCCTCAGGTGTGACGCGGTGCATGAGAACTCCGGATGCGCTTTGACGATGTAAGTCTTCTCTGACTTCAGGAGAGCCGAGCAGGGTACCCGAACCTTGCATTAGCATAGGATTCGGCTAGCGACCCTCATGGGGCATACCCTACCCAACAGAGTTATGGCCAAGCGAGGTACCCGAACCTTGCATTAGCATAGGATTCGGCTAGTGACCCTCATGGGGCGTACCTCACCCAGCCGAGTGATATACGACCCCCGACTAGTGCCGGAAGTCGGTTGTCAACTCACATGGAGCGTAGCCGAGGAAGATGACGTCCCGACTGGCGTAAGTACTCGGTAAGTAGCCCTCATGGAGCATCCCGAGTGTATTTTGGCAGACTTGTCCAGCCCCCGAGCGTAGGAGATAGGCTCGCAGCCCTGAGTTCCTGTCACGCGTATCCGGAGCTGGGCCTGCAATATAAAGATATCGGATGAGTAGCATCTGACGATGAAAACAATCACCCGAATAAAATGTATTTTACAATATATGTAAATACATGTTCTTCCTCTTATTGATATTAATTTCCCCGAGTAGTTGACCCCTTACGTTTAAGCACTCTGCCCGACTAGTCATAGCCCCCTAGCGTCGGGAGTTGGCTCATGGCTCTTTCCCAGACACGCGTTTTGGGTGACTTGAGTTCGTCTTTCATGGAGCAAAGTTTCACGAATCAGGGTTTATGCTACTCAAGTACTTTTGCAATCATTTAAGAGCAAAAACAGAGAAGAGTGCAGCTTGTGCACCTATTAGGTGTAAGCGGCTGCGGCATTGGTAAAGCCGAGTGAAGAAATATTTATCAGGAAGCGACTTAGCTGTTCGGTATTTCGGAGTGGGAATGCCATCCTTGCGTTTGAGCTTGTGAGCCCCCGAGCATGTCACTTGTTGTTCTGATAATCTTCAGCTGTTGAAAATCGAAGATGATTGTGACCGACTGCCACAATGAAGCCGTCTGACTTGCGTTTGCGATTCCCGGCTTTAGTCGGGACCGCGTCGTTGGTGCCCTCCCGCTTCTTCTATCAGGATGCCTTTTTATCTTCAAGGGCCTCAGCAACAGCATGGGCTGAGTCGGCGTATTTGTTCGCCATGTTGAATAGAGCTTTGACAGAGTTGGGAGGCTTCCGAGTGAATTTGTCAATGAACGAGGTGTCTTTGACTCCTTTTCGAAAGGCGGCGATGACGACCTCGTCCTTGATCTTCGGGATTGAGTTCCTCTTCTCAGAAAACCTCTTGATGAAGTCACGAAGAGACTCGTTCTTCCTTTGATGCAACTGATATAAGTCGTGCTCGGAAGATGGCCTCTCGTATGTTCCCTGGAAGTTGGCGATGAAGCGTTCCCGGAGTTCTCCCCAGGAGCCGATTGATTGCTTGGGAGGTCTTGTTAGCCATGTCCTCGCTGAGTCGGCTAGAGCGACTGGGAGGTAGTTAGCCATGACTTTGTGATTTCCTCCAGCTGCTCGGATCGCCAGAGTGTAGACCGTAAGCCAGGACTCGGGATTGGTCTTGCCATCGTATTTGTCGAAGCCTGTAGGCTTGAAACTCGACGGCCAGTCGACCTGTTGTAGCTCCTGGGTGAAGGCCGGTATGCCTTCGTCTTCATGAGGACTCCGACCCCGACTACGACGGCGAAACCGCTCGTGGTGGAGGCCGAAACGCTCGTTCTCATCTTCCGGTTGGCGTTGCTCATCATCTTCTTGTTCGCGGTGTCGAGCGTTGATGTCCTGCCGAAGATCATGTCATAGTTGGTCTCGGGGATCCTGATTGTACCGACGGTCGCTTCGACGTTGCCGGTTGTCGTTGGGGTTGCCGAGTGATGTTTGGCGTGACTCTGTGTGGAGCCGACTAAAGCCGACCGCTCGACGTCGCTTTGAGGTGGATGAAACTGCCGCTGGGGAAGGCGACCGGCCGGTCGGTATGAGTGTGTCGCCCGACTGTTGGTGCTGCTGACATCCAGCAGCGGTAAGCATGGCTTTTATCCTTGCGATCGTCGGGGTGGCCTGGTGCTCAGGCCCAAGTTGGACCATGTCCAGTAGGGTTGCGGCGGCCATGACGTTCTGTTGTGGCGTGACGAAGACGTTGTGGTCGCTGACTTTTGTTTGGAGGGTTTGTTGCTGAGCGGTTCGCCCAGCCCTGCGTAGGCCGTCGTTGCGGGCTTGCAGGCGTCTTGCTTCTTCCTCCTGTTGTTCTCGCAGTCGGCAGGCTTCCTCCTCTTGCTGCTCGCATAGTCGGCGTGATTCCTAAGTAGGAGTAGAGCCTTTGGATGCCATGAAGATTTCTCGTGGTGGGGAGAAGCTTGCCGAGCTGCTGTCCGACTTAGAGTCGTAGTCCGACTGGAAGTCGAAGTTCGACTTCGAGTCGAAGTCGGGATGGTTGATGGGGATGGGTGTAACTCCGACCACCCTAGATCCGATCTCGAGCGGCTCGGAGCCGTATCTGAGTCGAACTCCAGGGGATCGGGTTTGCCGCGTCGGATGTAGATTGTAGATATCCGCGGCGTCGCCGAGTCCGAACGGGAAGTTGACGATCTCTTCCCTTCTCGGCCCGATCTTGGCCGGCTCAGAACCGAGTCTGAGTCGAACACTGGAAGGAAGAGTTGTCCCTGGACTCGGGCGTATTGGAGATCGCCGCAGCATGTCGGTGACGGTTGCCGCAGCATCTTGTAGGCCGACTGGCGCGGAGTCGGCTGGTTCCTCGGCCGGTTGGATCGGGTCCGTGTCGGCCAAGGTGAGATCGCCGATCATGTCGGTGACGAAGTCGAGGCTTCCGAATGATATTGTATCTCTGGGAGAGAATTTGCCGCCGTCGACTCCGGTTGCTGGATCCATCGAGCTTGTAGATGAAGATCTCGCCGAGACCCCTACCTGGCGCGCCAACTGTCGATGTTTTACACGGCAATAATATATGGGGCTACTCGGCGGATGGAAACTTGGTGGATTGCAAAGGAACACAGGGAGATTTTATACTGGTTCAGGCCCTCGATGTGAGGTAATACCCTACGTCCAGTTTATATGTATTCCTTTGAGGATATACGGTGGTGGTTCTGATGAACTTGTGTGCACCTATGAGCTTATGAGTGCTCTTCTGCCCTCATGGGGCGCCCTGCCTCCCCTTATATACTGGGGGACAGGGTTACAAGGTAGGAGTCCCCATCGGATTACGACTAGGAGATCTCCCCTTAGAGATATAACGCACCCGACTAGGACTGTATATTCCTTTCTATACAAGGCGAAGCCTGCCGAATCTAGCTATATCTCTAATTACAAGGCTAGGCCCATCCTCTATCCGAGTGGCCCATATTCTCCAGATTCTCTTCAAGATCAAAGATTTTCATACCTCTTGGAAGTTTTGAATTTGCACCCCGGTCCTCTTGGGGCTGGGTTGGGCGGCTAAGGGGCTGGCTGGACGCTTCCTGGATCACACGGCTGACTGGTCTTAGGAATCAGAATCATCTATTACACACTGCAGAGCTAGACAACATTCATGGCATTCATCACAGATGGATATCAAATTAACAGCAACATAACATGTTACCTTTGGCTGGGGCCTTTTGGCTGGGGCCTGCCCTTGCAGTAGGGTTTAGGGGCGCGTTCCTCGTCTTCGGTCTCCACAACTTCGTTGACAAAGAAACCCAACAAAGTGTCAGTGACCTTGTTCTTATCAACGAAGTCGGGATATTCCTGGCTCGGATCATTTTTGCCCTGATAGTCGAATCCAAAGTGGCTTCTAGCCTTCAGTGGTCGGCAGTTCAGAAAACATCTTGCCACCCAGGGACCAGTCAACCCTTTCCCCTTCAGCAGATCGATCTTCTCCAGCAGCTGGTAGACCTGCCCCATCTCCTCGTGTGATGGCACAAAGGACTAGCTCTCTAGGATAGTTGGAGGATTGCTTGTGAAAGCGGGGAGAGAGGGTTCCAGATTCAAGCAATAGAAACACTCTCGGTGCCACCCCTTGAGAGAAGTTTTTAGGGGGAGATTGAGGTAGGCCCTCTTCATCTCATTCCTCAGCTGAAGGCCTGCCCCTCCGATGGTTTGGATTTTGGATTTGGATGGATGGGGCTTAATGTGGAAGAGGTATCTGAAGAGGTTGAAATGGGTTTTAACCCCCAAAAAGGCTTCGCAGAGAGTGGCAAAGATAGAAATTTGAAGAATGGAGTTAGGGTTAAAATTCACTAGTTCAATCAGGTAGAAGGCAAGGAGGCAGCGAAGAAAATCCAAAGATGGAAGAGCCAAACCGCGGTCAAAGAATGAAGTAAAAACCACGGTTTCACCCGGGTATGTAGCGAGGACAGATGCACCATCGGCTAGACACCAGTTGATGGTTTCTTGTTGCTGTAGAATCATCTTTTTCTCTAAAATCCGCAGCTTCACCGTGCTACAGTCCGACACCGACCAAATTCTAGACGATGTGTCGGGGATCTCGAAGGAGCCCTTAGCATTGCTGGAGAGGAGGAATCGGGCGGAGAAGCTCTAGGGCACTGGGAATCGACGCTAGGAAATGGAGCTCAGCGGGTTTCAAGCTGGGAGCGCGAGCAGCAGTGAACCCTAGCAAGACGGAGAGTGCGAAGTTTGTGTGCGGTTTCAGGAGCTGATGCGATTTGGCAGATTGGGGGAGAAAGAGGAATCTTTTCTCTCTCCTGCCGCTTTATAAGGCCTATGCCAAGTTGGTGGGTTTGGGCCGACTACCTCGGTAATAGGCCATAAGATATGAGTTTCTAAATAGCATGTCCTACTGGGCTAATTGCTGACTGTGTTAAAATCACAGTACATATGCTATTTTACAGAAATCGATCAAAATAATCAGATATGCTTCATGTTAAGACTAATTGCTGGACACATATGTTCAAATATCTAAATTATTTCACAGGTATTGAGGATACATCCTTACAAGGATCAATAGCTGGGTCTTCATTAAATTAGAGATGTAGGTATCCCTCCAGTACACCTAACCACATATTGGGTAAAAATCCAAGAAGTGGTACTCGGCTTACAAGCTTAGCTAAAACTAGCCTTGAGCAAAAATGTTTCCAGCTGATATGATGCTGAAGAGTCCAATTTTTGAGAAATATACCACTTGGAAAAGACTTGAAGGTTAAAGATCTTTGACTTTATGCTTAATTGTTTCACAATTAAGCACAAAGTCGGGGGCTACACCTAATAAGTGCGCCTATTCGGTGCACACTATTCATATTTCCTATAAAGCCCTTCATAGTCTCGTTGTCAGCTGATATGAAGTAGGACATGGAGAAGAAGCACTCGGACAATGAGTACTCAGGAGCAAGGCACTCGAGAAATCTTCGCTAAGGAGGGTGAGCACTCGACACCAGCTATGACTCAACTATGAAGGTCTCAGGGGCTACTGTGGATATCATGGGCCTCGAGTACCTCATAGGAACCTTTCTGGCCACTCGGACAGAGGATAGGCCCAATCCTATAATTGGGGATGCAAGGACTCGGTGCATATTACTTGTATGATAAGGAAAGAGATATAGTCCTAGTCGGGTACGTTGTATTCCTAGAAGAAAATTCCTTGGTCAAGTCCAACTGGGATTCCTACCTTGTAACCTTGCCTCCTCCGTATATAAGGAGAGGCGAGGCGCCCCCTGGGGCAGAGAACAACAGAGAATAGAATCTCACCAAAGAAACTTCAAAGGCAATACACCACAGCTGGAAGTAGGGTATTACTCAATCGAGGGCTGAACCAGGATAAATTGTTTGTGTTCCTTTGCAATCCATCAAATTTAGGTCTCACGAGTAGCCTATATTATTATTGCCGATATAAACATCGACAGGACCAGAGTGATGGGTGGTTCTGTGTGAACCTAGTTAGGTGGTAATGTATCTCTGTGATCTTTACTGGGTATGGTCTCTGTGTGAGCCTACTCTTAAGCTGTGTGTTACTTAAGTTGCTCAAAGGGCCAACTCTGTGCTCTTGAGCTGCAATTTTATGCTGTGTGCTAATTTAAATTTGGCAAGTTGCCCTGGTCAATCAAGGACTTTAGTTCATAAGCCATTGATTGAGCCTAACGTACAACCACATGTCCTAATGGGAAGGACCTGGCCCAGTAGGATTCTGAGCCTTGGCACTGCCAGGCCAAGTGGATAGATGATAGGTTTTACGGTTAGCCATGGGTACTTTCTTGTCTGTGTGAAGGAAAGGTGTCTCATGGGGGAAGGCAGTGTTGAGGTGGAGTTTCTAAAAAGCCTTGTGTGGGTGCCATGGGCCCCGGGTACCTCATGACAAGCATATGGGCCACTCGGATAGAGGATGGGCCTATAATTAGATATATAGCTAGATTCGGCAGACTTTGCCTTGTATAGGAAAGAATATACAGTCCTAGTCGGGTGCGCTATATCTCTAAGAGGAGATCCCTTGGCCGTAATCTGGTTGGGACTGCTACCTTGTAACCCTGTCCCCCAGTATATAGGGGAGGGCAGGGCGCCCTATGAGAGCAGGTTGAGTTGGTTCACTAGAATCACCACCGCAAATTCTCAAAGGAATAACACCACAACTGGACGTAGGGTATTACCTCACATCGAGGGCCTAAACTAGTATAAAATCTCTATGTGTTCCTTTGCAATCCATCAAGTTTCCATCTACCGAGTAGCCCCATATATTTATTGCCGGTGTAAAACATCGACAGTTGGCGTGCCAGGTAGGGGCTTCGGCGCGATCTACATCTACAAGCTCGATGGATACAGCAACCGGAGTCGACAACGGCAAACTCTCCCCCGGAGATACAATTGCATTTGGAAGCCTCGACTTCCTCGTCGACCAGATCGGCAATCTCACCTTGGCCGACTCGGACTCGATCCGATTTGCTAGGGAACCGGCCGACTCCGCGCCAGTCGATCCACACGACGCTGCAGCAACCCTCATCGACTTGCTGCGGCAATCTTCATCTTGTTCGGGTCTCGGGACAACTCTTTCCTTCGGTGTTCGACTCGGACTCAGCCTTGAGCCGGCCAAGATCGAGCTAAGAAGGGAAGAGATCGTCAATCTCCCGTACAGACTCGGCAACGCCACGGATATCTTCAGACAACATCCGACGCGGCAAACCCGATCCTCTGGAGTTCGACTCGGATACGGCCCAGAGCCGCTCGAGATTGGATCTTGGGAGGTCGGAGTTATAATCACCCCCATCAACTATTCCGACTACGACTCTCAGTCGGATTTCGACTCTATGTCAGGCAGCAGTTCGGCAAGCTTCTCCCCGCCACAAGAAATCTTCATGGCATCCAAAGGCTCTACTCCTACTCAGGAATCACACCAACTACACGAGCAGCAAGAGAAGGAAGCACGCCGACTGAGAGAGCAACAAGAGGAAGAAGTAAGACGCTGGCACGACGCTCTACGCAGGGCCGGGCAGACTGTACAGCAACAAATCCTCCAAACCCGAGTCTGCGACCACGACGTCTTCATTACTCCTCAACAGAACATCGTGGCCGCTGCGACTCTACTGGATACACTCTAGTTCGGGCCTGATCACCAGGCCACCCCGACGATCGCAAGGATAAAAGCCATGCTTACCACTGCTGCATGTCAGTAGCACCAACAGTCGGGTGATACCCTCATACCGACCAACTGGTCGACATCCCCAACTACATTCTCATCTACCTCAAAGCGACGTCGAGCGACTGGCTCCAATCAGCCGCATACGGAGGCATGTCAGGCGTCACTCGACAACCCCAACGACAACTGGCGACATCAAAGCAACTGTCGGGACAATCAGGACCTCCGAGACCGACTACGACATGTCCTTCGGCAAGACATCATCGCTCGGCGCCGTAAACAAGAAGAAGATGAGCAACGCCAACTGGAAGACAAGAACAAGCGTTTCGGCCTTCACCACGAGCGGTTTCGCCGCCGTATTTGGAGTCGGAGCCCTCATGAAGACGAAGGCATACCGGCCTTCACCCAGGAGCTACAACAGGTCAACTAGCCGTCGGGTTTCAAGCCTACAGGCATCGACAAATACGACGGCAAGACCAATCCCAAGTCCTAGCTCACGGTCTACACTCTAGCGATCCGAGCAGCTGGAGGAAATCACAAAGTCATGGCTAACTACCTCCCAGTCGCTTTAGCCGACTCAGCGAGGACATGGCTATTAGGACTTCCCAAGCAATCAATCGGCTCCTGGGGAGAACTCCGGGAACGCCTCATCGCCAACTTCCAGGGAACATACGAGAGGCCATCTTCTGAGTACGACCTGTATCAGTTACATCAAAGGAAGAACGAGTCTCTTCGTGACTTCATCAAGAGGTTCTCTGAGAAGAAGAATTCAATCCCAATGATCAAGGATGAGGTCGTCATCGTCGCCTTTCGAAAAGGAGTCAAAAACACCTCGTTCATCGACAAATACACGCAGAAGCCTCCTAACTCTATCAAGGCTTTATTCGACATGGCGAACAAGTACGCCGACTCGGCTGACGTTGTGGCTGAGGCCCTCGATGACAAGAAGGCACCCTGACAAAAGAAGCGAGAGGGCACCAACGACGCGGTCCCAACTAAAGTCGGGAGTCGCAAACACAAGTCAGACGGCTTCATTGTGGCAATCGGTCACAACCGTCTTCGACTCTCAACAATTGAAGATTATCAGGACAACAAGTGACAAGCTCGGGGGCTCAAAAGCCCAAACACAAGGATGGCATCCCCACTCCCAAATACCAAACAGCTAAGTCGCTCTCTGATAAAAAGTTCTTCATTTGGCCTTGCCATTGCTGCAGCCGCTTACACCTAATAGGTGCACAAGCTGCACTTTTCTCTGTCTTTTTCTCTTAAATGATTGCAAAAGTATTCGAGTAGCATAAATCTTGATCCGTGAAACTTTGCTCCATGAAAGACAAACACAAGTCACCCAAAATGCGTGTCTAGGAAAGGGCCATGAGCCAACTCTCGGCGCTTGGGGGCTATGATTAGTTGGGCAGAGTGCTTAAAGGTAAGGGGTCAACTACTCGGAGAAATTAATATCAGTAAGAGGAAGAACACGTATTTACAAATATTGTAAAATACATTTTATTCAGGAGATTGTTTTCATCATCAGATGCTACTCATCCAGTATCTTTATAGCGCAGGGCTAGCTCCGGATACGCGTGACAGGAACTCAGGGCTGCGAGCCTATCTCCTACGCTCAGGGGCTGGACAAGTCTGCCAAAATAAACTCGGAATGCTCCATGAGGGCTACTGACCGAGTACTTGCGCCAGTCGGGACATCATCTTCCCTGGCTACGCTCCAAGTGAGCTTACAACCGACCTTCGGCACTAGTTGGGGGTCGTATACTACTCGACTAGGTGAGGTACGCCCCATGAGGGTCGCCAGCCAAATCCTACGCTAATGCTAGGATCGGGTACCTTATTTAGTCACAACTCTATCAGGTTAGGTACACCCCATGAGGGTCGCCAGCCGAATCCTATGCTAATGCAAGGTTCGGATACCTAGCTTGGCTGAAACTCTGTTGGGTAGGTGTTAACACCAAAATTTGGTACGGTTCATTACCATGTTCAGTTAAGGAAAGAAGCCCGTCAGCCAATGGAAGCTCATCTGGAAGAGACCAAGCCTGGAAGGAATCGTGAAGACCACAATATGGCAGTAAAATACCTTATCTATTAATTAGGTAGTTTTTTTATACTTTTTAGGTAAACCTGATCTCGTGTCCGATCAGGATTTGTTAGTTTTCCTTTTCTAGATAGGAAAGTTCTGTTTCGTGTCTGATCAGGACTGTGTCAACTTGGGGTATATATACGTATGCCCGGGTAGCTTGTAAATCATCCACACAGATCAATCAAATTCGGCGCATCGCCACCCTTTACCAACGGGTTCTTGCTTCTCGAGCCGGGCTGCATCGGTTAGGTCCGAACTCCTGCGATAGGGTAAGTCTCGTTACCCCGACTACCAATCGGCTAGGACTTCCTCGATTAGGTCCGATATTCTAGTCGGTCTATGGTAGTCGGCTTACCACGATATATTTGCTCTGTCTACGGCTGCATCGGTTCGGTTCGACCTCTTAGGCCGATCAGATATATCACATCACGCGTGCATAGTTTTCATCGGTTTACTGGGGATAGTTTATCGTCAGTTTGTGCTGCATCGGTTGGGTCCGACCTACTAAACTGAGCGATAAGCTGTTCCTGCTAGGCCGATGGTCTCTGTGCAAGCGTCTTATCGAAATGTATAGCCGGTAAGTTATCAGATACATCACGATTGCATTAGATCTATCGGCTCATTGAGGTTCTTTTATCGTTGTTAATCTGTGCTGCATCAGTTAAGTTTGAACTACTAGATTGATAGTGATAGATTTACTCTTGCTGAGTCGATAGGTTTTATGCGATGTTCTATTGGAGTGCTTAGCCGATAGGTTATCTTTTAAAGCCGACTGCATTGCCTATTGATTATTATTCTGATATCTAGTTTATCATCGGCTCCCAACCGATGGCTACGTAGTTGGCTAGCTTATGATTTGCTTGAACTATTTTACAGTGTGTTTTGGTCACCATCGGCTTCTAGCCGATGTATTAATACGTTGTTTTACATTCATCTACATTATTCTGCTATCGGCTTTCCAGCCGATATAACACTGTTTTTGCGCACGATATATTATCATCAGTCTTCCAGCCGATGCATACATTCTATCGGTAGTCGGGCAGCCGGCTGGTTTATTCTCTGCTCATATTATCATCAAGTGCAGCCTGACTTGTTTGTCTATATCATCATCGGCTTCTTAGCCGATATACGAGCACTGTTGGCGGTCGGGCAGTCGGCTTAAAGGACTCGGGCGCGAACACAAGCGAGAACCCGGGCGCGAGTACAAGCGAGAACCTGGGCGCGAAGACGAGCGAGGACCCGGGCACGGACGACTACCTGGGCGCGGACACGGACAAGTACCCGGTCGCGGACGACTACCCGGCGCGGGCACGGATGAAGACTCGGGCGCGGGTAATACATTCAGTGCGGCGCTAACAATTACTGATCACTGAACTAATATTTTCTATCTCCTTGTCAATTGCGGGGTCAAATTGACTAGCACGCCTACGAACCTCAATATTTCGGGACCTGCACTGGAGCTAAGCAGATCTCCCAGGCCTTCGCGTGTCTCCAAGACGCCGGACGGCCCCTGGTGGGTTTTCGGCGTCAACACGTTTTTGGCACGCCCAGTGGGACACAGAACTTCGACCACGCCGTGGATTTATTTTCATAAAGTGGTACTCGGCCTACATGCGTGGCCATCAGTTGCCATGAGCAACATTATTCCTGCTGACATGATGCGGAGGAGTCTAACTTTTGAGTAGTGCACTACTCGGGAGAGACTATAAATTTCTCATTCCTGCTAACATGACGCGGAGGAGTCTAACTTCTGGGTGGGACGTCACTCGGGAAAGACTATAAACCCCTCTTTCCAGCTGACATGACGCTGAAGAGTCCCATATACGAGTAGCATCCTGTTAACGCCAAAATTTGGCACGGCTCATATCAGATTCGGTAAAGATAGAAGCTATATCAACCGGAGGAAATTAATCCAGAAGAAACCGGATTTGAGAAGGAATCGTGAAGACCACGTTATGGCAGTTATTTATCTTATCTATTAGATAGTTTTATCTTTTAGGAAACCTGATCTCTTGTCCGATCAGGTCTGTTAGTTTTCCTTTTCTAGTTAGGAAAGTCCTGTTCCGTGTCCTATAAGGACTGTAATAACTCGGGGTATATATACGTATGCCCGGGTAGCTTGTAAATCATCCACACAGATCAATCAAATTCGGCGCATCGCCACCCTTTCGACGGGTTCTTGCTTCTCGAGCGGGGCTGCATCGGTTAGGTCCGAACTCCTGCGAGAGGGTAAGACTCGTCACCCCTTACCCAGGTGTATCTGCCCTGTCTACGGCTGCATCGGTTTGGTCTGACCTCTTAGGCCGATCAGGTATACCACATCACGCGTGCGTAGATCTTATCAGCTTACTGGGGGCAATTTATCATCAGTTCGTGCTGCATCGGTTGGGTCCGACCTACTGAGCTGCCAGTGATAAATCGTTCCTGCTAGGTTGATGGTTTTTGCGCAAGTGTCTTATCGGAATGTATAGCCGATAAGTTATCTTATTACATCACAGTTGCATTAGGTCTATCGGCTTGTTGAGGTTCCTTTATTATTATTAATCTGTGCTGCATCAGTTAGGTCTGAACTACTAGATTGATAATAATAGATTTATCCTTGTCGAGCCAATCGGTGTATATGTGACGTTCTATCGGAGTGCTTAGCCGATAGGTTATCTTCTAATAAAGCCGACTGTATTATCTTTACTATTTTGATCATCTATATTATCATCGGTTTTCTAGCCGATGCACATGTGTTTCCTTGGCAGTCGGCTAGCTTACTATTCTGCCTATATATTTTATCATCGGTTTCTAGCCGATGCACATGTTATACTGACAGCTTATCTATTTGCTTATAGCGTTATCGGTTTCCTTGCCGATACACAGGTGCCATCGGCCATCGGCTACAAGGAGCCTACATCAGTCCGTATCAGCCGATAGCCGATGTGCAATTGCTGCTGACCCGGGCACGAGCACAAGCGAGGACCCGGGAGCAAGGACCTGGGCACGAGGACCCGGGCACGGGCACGAGACCCAGGCGCGGACAGCTGGGGCCCGGACAAGGTTTTATCATCGGCTTTCAGCCGATGCTCAAGCATTCCTTCGGCAATCGGCTAGCAGGACTCTTATTGGCCGATTGAATCCCTGAGCTAATATTCTCCTTGTCAATTGCGGGGTCAAATTGACTGGCACGCCTACGAACCTCAAGACTTTAGGACCTGCACTGGAGCTAAGCAGATCTCCCAGGCCTTCGCGTGTCACCAAGACGCCGAACCAGATCGTTAGCAAGCTTTTTGGCACACCTGGCGGTTTTCGGCGTCAACACAACCTACTCGGCAAGACTATAAATACCCATTCTGACTGACATGAAGTCGAAGAGTCCTACATACGAGTAGTTCCCTGCTCGGTAAGACTATAAATCATATTCCGGTTGACATGATACCGAAGAGTCTCATATACCAGTAGTAATCTACTCGGGAAAGACTTCCAGGTTAAAGATCTTTGACTTTATGTTTAATTGTCTTCACAATTAAGCACAAAGTCAGGGGCTACACCTAATAGGTGTGCCTATTCGGTGCACACTATTCATACATCTACATGAAACCCTTCATAGCCTCGCTGCCAGCTAACATGAAGCAGGACTCGGGAAGAAGACTCACTCAGACAAAGAGTACTCAGGAGCAATGCACTCGGGAAGACTTCACCGTGGAGGATGAGCACTCGGCATCAGCTGTGACTCAACTATGAAGGTCTCAGGGGCTACTGTGGGTGCCATGGGCCCCGAGTACCTTATGACAAGCATATGGGTCACTCAGATAGAGGATGGGCCTAGCCTTGTAATTAGATATATAGCTAGATTCGGCAGACTTTGCCTTGTATAGAAAGGAATATACAGTCCTAGTCAGGTGTGGGAGCCATGGGCCCCGGGTGCCTCACTACAAGCACATGGGCCACTCGGATAGAGGATGGGCCAGATCATGTAATTAGAGATAAGATAGCACCCGGCAGGCTGTGCCTTGTACAATAAGGAAACATAGCCTTAGTCGGATAGGATTCTATCTCTAAGAAGGAAATCCCTTGGTCGTATCCGACTGGGATCCTTACCATGTACCCCTGTCCCCTAGTATATAAAGGGAGGCAGGGCGCCCCATGAGGGCACACCAGATCATTGATCGTCGAACCACCTCAGAGGAATAACCCTACGATCAATGCACTCGGGAAGACTTCACCGTGGAGGATGAGCACTCGGCATCAGCTGTGACTCAACTATGAAGGTCTCAGGGGCTACTGTGGGTGCCATGGGCCCCGAGTACCTTATGACAAGCATATGGGTCACTCAAATAGAGGATGGGCCTAGCCTTGTAATTAGATATATAGCTAGATTCGGCAGACTTTGCCTTGTATAGAAAGGAATATACAGTCCTAGTCAGGTGCGTTATATCTCTAAGAGGAGATCCCTTGGCCATAATCCGGTTGAGACTCCTACCTTGTAACCCTCTCCCAGTATATAAGGGGAGGCAGGGCGCCCTATGAGGGCAGGTTGAGTTGGTTCACCAGAATCACCACCGCAAATTCTCAAAAGAATAACACCACAACTGGACGTAGGGTATTACCTAAAATTGAGGGCCTAAACCAGTATAAAATCTCTACGTGTTCCTTTGCAATCCATCAAGTTTCCATCCGCCAAGTAGCCCCATATATTTATTGCCGGTGTAAAACATCGACACCTTCTTACAGATTCCTTGGCTGCACACAACATGTAGTGTGATATTTGTGCATGGCTGTTAAGAGGATGATGTATCTTGTGGGTAAAGCTGTACAACCTCTACAGAGTGTTAAACTAATCTAATCAAATAGCCACGTCCGTGGTCATGGACATGCCCGGTGATTTTAAATGAGGGGTAGATTGCAAAAACATGGTATGGGAATGAGCTGTGTGCAAGTTAATGAATATAGCTTTGTAGTCCTGTGTGGAAGATTGGTTGGTAATGCCCGTTATTTATAAATGTTGGTTTAAATATCTGTTTATATATTTTTTATAACTGCAAGTGTTGTGTTATGCAAAAATGGCCATAGCCTTTCTTTGTCAGCTGTGCATACGCATATTTTCCCTGTGCACTTGTTGAGTGTTCCACGTACTCACCTTGTAATTCCCCCCAATTCCAGAAGAGAGGTTTCCACTATTTCCAGAGGAGTTTGTTGCTAAAGACGAGGAGTAGGCCGCATGCCCCAGTTGACTGCCGTGGCAAGTTAAACGGAGCTTCTACGCAATTATTTTATTTCCACTGCTACTTTGTTTTCCTTAAGTCTCTTCGTGGCAAAATAAATGTAAACCTTAGCCCTAAGGCTTATCACAGTCATTTCAATAATAAATGTATGCTTCCTTCATGATGTTGTCTATGATATTATTTTTGTGACTCTGTGTGCTAGCTTGATCCTAGGGCTAGTACGTATACACAGAGGGTTATGTTTTAGGGTCCCACACCTCTCTATGATAGTGGGCCCTACCTTTATCCATTCAAAAACTATTCTTTTAATTAGAAAATCCAGGGAATATTGCTAAGAATATTCCTTTTCTTTTTCTTTTTGGATTTTCTTTGAATTCGAACTTCTGAAGGCCGTAACTTTTCCGTCCGAACTCTGATTCGACCCGCTCTTTTTCCTAAATTCATCTAAAATCATGATCTACATGTTTATGTACTTTTTATGTACTGTTTATTTTGAGTTTCTTAGTGTTTTTCCTTGTTTTGCGTGTGGTCATGTGGTTTTCGCCGTTTCAGACGATTGCGAAGTTTGAGGAAAAGTTCAGAAGATCAACGGAAGATTTTACTATTGCAAGGCAAGTCACACGACAATCTCCTTGAGCATGTTGATCCCAGTTGTGAAAACTATTTTGTTTCAACGTTATTGCATGCAAAACTTTGGAATGTTATTATTACGGGTATTTATATTATTATCCAATATTCCTTGATTATGGCCATGAATTGATATTGATACCTTTACCTTGATACCCTGGATAAATAATATTGACTAGTTGAATGACTATTTAATTATCTAGTTGGATTATTTATGTTTTGCTTAGCAATGCATAGAAACTGTAGCGTCATTTTATGCGGGAAATAATGACTCACTTATGATTAATTAATGATTAATGGCTACCTTTTCACGACAGATGGTTGTGGTTAGTGTCGATGCTTTATATCGGCAATGATAATATGGAACTACTCGTGAGACCTAAACTTGATGGACTGCAAAGGAATATGAAACGATTTTATCCTGATTTAGGCCCTCAAGGTAAGGTAATACCCTACTTCCAGCTGTTATGTATTGCCTTTGAGGTTTCTTTGGTGAGATTCTGTATGCCCTAGGGGGCTCCCTACCTCCCCTTATATACTAAGGAGGTAAGGTTACATGGTAGGAATCCCAGTCGGACTTGACCAAGGGATTTCCTTTTAGGAGCACAACGTAACCGGCTAGGACTATATTCTTTTCCTTGTCATGCAAGGTAACACACGCTAAGTTATATTGTATTCCTAATTACATAATCAGGCCCATCCTCTTTCCGAGTGTCCACTAAGCTTTCCATGTGGTACCCGGGGACCATGGCCTCCACAGTAGCTCCTAGGACCTTCATAGTTGAGTCACAACTGATGCCGAGTGCTCATCCTCCATAGTGAAGATTTCCTGAGTGCCTTGCTCCTGAGTACCCAGTGTCCGAGTACCTCTTCTCCATGTCCTACTTCATATTAGCTGGCAACAAGGCTATGAAGGGCTTTATAGAAAAATATGAATAGTGTGCGCCGAATTGGCGCACCTATTAGGTGTAGCCTCCAACTTAGTGCTTAATTGTGAAACAATTAATATAAAGTCAAGGATCTTTAACCTTTAAATCTTTTTCGAGTGCTATATTTCTCAAAAATTGGACTCTTCAGCATCATGTCAGCTGAAAATATTTTTGCTCAATGGCATCTTGGCTAAGCATGTAAACCGAGTACCACTTGATGGATTTTAATCCAATATGTGGTTAGGTGTACTTAAGAGATACTTGCATCCCCAATTTTAATGGAGATCAACTATTGATCCTTATAAGGATATATCCTTAATACCTATTAAACAATTCAGATATCTGAATACATGTGTCCAGCAATTAGGCTTAACATGAAGCATATCTGATTATTTTAATCGGTTCCTATAAATAGCATCTGTACTGTAATTTAACACAAACAGCCGTCGGCCCAATAGGACATGCTATTTAGGAACTCATATCTTACGGCCCATTACTGAGCAAGCCAGCCCAGACCAGCTACCCACCACAGGCCTATAAAGCGATGGGAGTGAGAAAAGATTCCTCTTTTTCCCCCAATTCGTCAAACGCTTCGTCTTCCCGCAAACATACCAAACTTCATGCTCTCTGCTCTGCCTAAGGTTTCCTGTTGCTCGAGCTCCCCTCCAGAAATCCACCAGGATCTCCTCCCTCACATAGATTCCCATCGTCTAGGAGCCCTTCCCCACAGTTTTACACCCTGACAATGCCGAAAGCTCCATTTGACATCCCCAGCATGTTGTCTGGGCTGTGGCCAACATCCAACACTTGCACAACAAAGGTTGCTCTTCTGGAGAGAAGGAAGTGCCTCCTGCCAAAGGAGCTCATCATCTGGCACCCCGCTATTGGTGAGTCAACCCCCTCTCCAGGCCCTGATGAAATCATGGTTTTTGCTTCCTTCTTCAACTGTGGATTTGCTCTTCCCGCTTCCAATTTCCTTCGCAGTCTCCTTGACTACTACAAGATCAAGCTCCTCTAGCTCAACCCCAACTCCGTCCTTCAAGTCTCCATCTTCGTAACTCTTTGCGAAGCCTTCCTGGGGATCAATCCCCATTTCAACCTCTTCCACTTCCTTTTCCATGTTAAGCCACAACCCTCCAAATTCAAGATCCAGGTGATAGGGGGAGCAGGCCTTCAACTCTGCAATGAGATGAAGAAGGCCTACTTGCATGTTCCCCTGAAGACCTCGCTAAAAGGGTGGCATCAGGAATGGTTGTATTGCTCCAATCTTGAGCCCTCCTTACCGCCCTTCTCCAAAAATCCCCCCACGTTACTGGAGAGATGGACTACTCTGCCATCGCAGGCAGAGATGGTCCAGGTGCAGCTGCTGTTGGAGAAGATAGATACCTTGAAGAACATAGGGCTGACGGGGCCATGGGTGGCCAAGACCTTCCAGAATTGCCAAATTCAACCCCTGAAGGCCAGGATTCACCTTGGCTATGATTATGAGGGGAAGAAGGATCCAACTCGGAAATACACTGACTTCGTCAATAATAATGTCGTCACTGACACCTTACTTGGCTACTTCATCAATGGAGTCTATCGAGACTCTAGATGTCGAGAAAGCCCCCAAGCCGTACTGCAAAGACAGGCCCCGGCCGGTGATAATATCTTGTTTTCCCATTGTCTCTAATGCTTGTCTGCAATAAATGGCATGAACACTGTCCAATTGAATTTGCCTTGATGTGCGACACTTGTAGGAATTTACCGAGTTTTCCTCGAACCCCCTGGCCGGTTGGCCAGTGGGTCTAGAAAACGGCTGGCTAGCCCCTCAGCAGTCCAACCTAGCCCCAAGAGGGCTAGGAAGCAACTTATGATGGACTAGGACAAGAAAAAGAGTATGCCGAGTAAGGCATTAGGCGGTCCAATAATTAAGGACCCCAGCAACATAGCCCCTAGACCGACCAGCCCCAGGACCATGCTGCCGACAACGCCTTCACCCCAGTCGGCCACACCTAGTGTGGCGTCAACTCGGCCAAGTTTTGCACCACCTACTGCCGCACCCCAGAGCCCGACAGTAGGTGGCATATCGCCATCGAGTAATCCTTCGTGTCCTTCGCCAACTACCTCCACCCCTAGTGCATAGGTGTGGAGATTCAAGACTTCCAAGAGGTATGAAAATCCTCAATCTTCAGAAAATCTCGAGTAGTTTTGCAACATCTTGATTGCAGCATGATCTTGCAGGAAGCTGAGTGACGCTGACCCCAAAGGGACAACACTGCCAACCCCCATAGCCGCCTCTATCCCGACTAGGGCTGAGCCCACAAAGGTCTTGCCCAAGTCAAGTGCTGCTCCAGCCCCCGAGGTTGAGACAACTCACTCAGCCGGGCAGCAAGCTTCACCCCATCGGGGCATCACAGCCAAAGTCCCAATCACTGAGCCCATCAAGGATCCAGCACCGCCGGTAGACCCCAGACCCAGAACCCCCTCTCCTCCGCTCTCCTCATTGTCATACGATGATGACCTCCCCATGCTCAAAGCTCCTCCTCCAAACTTTCCCCTGGTATTCTTTTGGGTCACTCTAGAGGAAGACGAGAAGACTTTCGAGCTAAATGAGGAAGCAGCCCAAAGGGAGCGAGTCAGACTGCTGGAGGTTGCCATCGCAGCATCAAGGAGCATCCAGGTACATAATCCATCCAACTGTCTGCTGATTAGTGATTCTTAGAATCTTCTACTATTGTAGCTTGTCTTGTCTGACTGCAATGTAACTCGTGCAGCAAGTAGTTGATCGATCTGAGAAGATGGGTAGGGTCCTTTCCCAACTCGCTCCTCTGCTCACTCAACTCCACTAGCTCCAGGTCGCCAAGGACGACTTTGAGAAGACTAGTAAGGAGAGGAAGGACTGGCAAAAGGACTCGGTACAAGCTCCGAGATGAGAATTGGGAGAAAATAGGGACCATCCGAGGTGCATTTCCTTTTCTGCCCAAGTAACCTCAGTGATCCACTCTGTGCTTATAATCTTTAACCTTGTCTGGCTGTAGCTCTAGAGACAAATCTAAATAACCAATCCTTGGAAATTGAATGCCTAAAGAAAGAGCTGAAGGAGCTCGAAAAGACGAAGTCCAAGGTCAACACCGAGTATGCAAGTAAGCTTCATAACTACCCTTGCACTCTATCGGACTAGATATCCAAATTTGTTTATATCTTCTCTTTTATATGAGCAGCCTTCAAGACCAATGTGCAAACTCAATTTGGCGCCTTTGCTAAGGAAATCAAAGTAGTAAAGGATTCACAAGATTCCATAGTGGATTCAGCGAAGGCTTTACTAGACATCATGCAGCCAGGCCAAGCCAGGTCCAGTTCAAGCTCTCCTACCCATGTGATTCAACGCCTTCAAGCCCGCTATACTGAAGGAATTCGCCATAGAACACGCCACTGTGGGAATCTCCCAGGCCTTAGCCATGACGAAGTCTCTCTACTTCCGGGTAGATATTGAGGCTATTAGTGAGGGATTTGCTGAGGGCACCACCATGCAGGAGGGTTTAGAGCTGATAAACCAGGCTAGGCCGACAACTAGAGCAATCATCGAGGATCTGCCATTGTAAACACAAACTTGTTTTAAGTAGTCGGTGTATGAAAAGACAAGAACAATATGTAGATATTGTAAATGCTTTTGGTGCTTATTGTTATATCTTGCTGAGTATGTGATCTTATCTTAGCCATCATTAGCTTTATCTGACTAGCCGATTTATGCCTAGTGCATTGAGATCGACTTTAAAAGGCGTTCGTCCCATCATTACATTTATACTCGGCACAAATGTAGCATAATCATTATAAAACTTCATGACTTAGATAAAGTAAACTCAAACACTATAAACAACAAGTGACATGTTATCCTTATGTAGCCCCCAACTCACTACTCGGTTGAAACAACCGGCATAGTGAGTCAGAGAAAAAAACTTTGTTTATATATATGAAAGAATTACAATACTCAAGTATAGAAAAAAACGTAGTTGTTCTATGTTCCATGAGTTGTTGATTAGGACACCGTCTTCTATCTTCTGTCGGTAGGCACCCGGACATGTCACCTCAGCAATAATGAACGACCCCTCCCATAAGGGAGATAGTTTGTGCTTGTCTTTGGTGGTTTGAATTTTCACAAAACAAGATCTCTCACCGAAAAGGCACGGCAACGAATATTACAACTGTGATAACGATGCAGGCCTTGAAGATATCTTGCTGACTGGATAGTTGCGACATCCCTTGCTCCTTCCAACTGATCTAACTCGACCAGTCGGTCATTATTTGACTTGTCTTCTGAGTGGGCCCAAACTCACGGAGAGCCGAACTCCAACTTGGTTGGTAACATAGCCTTAGCACCATAGACTAGGAAGAAAGGTGATTGCCCTGTTGCTCAACTAACCGTGGTTCATAAAGACCAGAGAATAGATGGAAGCTCTTCCGCCCACCGTCCTACATATGGCTGTAGTCGGTCGAACACACTAGTTGTCGATGCTTTGCACCAGCAATGAAACTATGGGGCTACTCGGCGAGGGTGAATTCGGTGGATTGCAGAGGAACACAGAAGGTTTATACTGGTTCAGGCCCTCGATATGAGGTAATACCCTACGTCCAGTTGAGGTGTTATTCCTCTGAGGTGTTTGATGATCGGTGATCTTGTTGTCCTTGCCTTGAGGGGCGCCCTGCCTCCCTTTATATACTAGGGGACAGGGGTACATGATAAGGATCCCAGCCGGATACGGCCAAGGGATTTCCTCCTTAGAGATAGAGTCCTATCCGACTAAGACTATGCTTTCTTATTATACAAGGCACAGCCTACCGGGTGCTATCTTGTCTCTAATTACATGGTTCGGCCCATCCTCTATCCGAGTGGCCCATGTACTAGTAATGAGGTACCCGAGGCCCATGGAAGTCGAGGAAGCCAGGGCCGAGCTTGAGAAGGTCAAGGCCGACCTGACAAAGGCCAACACCGAGCTTGACCGGGAGAAGGCCGAGTTGAAGGAGACCATCGTCAAGCTTGGTAAGGAGAAGGCTGAACTGGAGAAGACCGTGGCCGGGTGGGAGGCCTACTACGAAAGTAAGTCCTCAACCTGACTGTGATCTTAGCCAATCCATTAGTTATTCTGTGTGTAGCCGAATCTGACAAGTTTACTTGTCGGCGGACCTGGGCAGACATGAGAGCCAACGTCCAGGCCTAGTATCGGTTCTACACGGAGGAGATAAGAGTGATCAAGGAGTCACGGGAGGCCCTCATCGGGTTCGTGAAAGGGCTCCTTGACCTCATAGATCCCTGCCCTGTGGGGACCAGTTGCAGCAGAATCCCCCAGATAGAGGCGCGTCTCGAGGATGCACCGAGTGCCTTGAAGAAGTACTCGGATGAGCATGTTATTGCCGGCGTGGCCCATACCCTGGCGATGACCAAGTCCATCTACCCATGGGTAGATATTGAAGCCATCGGGGAGGGGTTTGCCGAAGAGACGACGCCCGAGGAGGCGCTGGAGCTGATTGCCCGGGCGAAGCCGACTGCTGAAATAATTACCCAAGACCTGGGTCTGTAAGGGCAACATGTTATGTAGTCGGGATATATAAACTTGTGTAAACAAGCATGTGTAAATATATGTGCAATACCGCCAAGCTTATTATTCAATTGTCATTAGCTTTACTTGACCGTGTAGTATGCACCGAGTTAGTCTGTCAGAACTTAATAAAAATGTTCGAAGTAAGGAGCTGTACTCGGGCAAACGTGACAGTCGTAGTAAGGCTTCATAACCGAAGTGAAATAAGCTCGTATATTATTGATAGGACACATATATACATGCAGCCCCCGACTTACTACTCGGTTGATATAAGCGGCGTAGTGAGTCAGAAGAACTGTACACATGAAAAATATTGAACTCAGGTATAGAAAGGACGTAGCTATTCTATGTTCCACGAGTTGCTGATGAGAACACCGTCTTCGGTCTGCAGTCGGTAGGTGCCTGGCCGCGTGACCTCGGCTATAATGAATGGCCCTTCCCAGATTGGGGATAATTTATGCCTGTCTTTGGTGGTTTGTATTTTCCTCAGAACGAGGTCCCTGACCAAAAAGGCGTGGCCACGGACATTGCGATTGTGGTAGCGATGTAGGCCTTGAAGATACCTTGCCGACTGGATAGTTGCGGTGTCTCGTGCTTCTTCCAGCTGATTTAGTTCGACCAGTCGGGTATTGTTGGAGTCATCTTCTGAGTAAGCCCGGACTCGTGGAGAGCCAAACTGTAACTCGGTAGGTAGCATAGCCTCAACACCGAAGACCAGAAAGAAAGGGGATTGCCCTGTTGCCCGACTAACGGTGGTTCTGAGAGACCAGAGAACGGATGGGAATTCTTGTACCCACCGGCCCGCATATGGTTGTAGTCGGTCGAATATCCTGGCCTTGATGCCTTGTAAGACCATACCATTGGCTCGTTCGACCTGCCCGTTGCTCCGCGGGTGTGCGACAGATGCGTAACAGATCTTGATGCTGAAATTGTCGCAGAAGTCTTGGAATACGCCAGCCGTGAACTGGGTACCGTTGTCGGTGATGATGTGGTTAGGGACTCCGAACTGGTATAATACTCATGATGAAGTCCTTTGCTCGTGCCGCTGTAATCGTTGCAACGGGTTTAGCCCCAATCCATTTGGTGAACTTATCCACTGCGACGAATAAATGTGTGAACCCTCCTGGCGCTTTCTTGAAAGGCCCGACCATGTCGAGCCCCCATACTGCAAATGGCCAGGAAATGGGGATAGTTTGGAGTTCCTGGGCTGGAAGATTTGTTTGTCTTGCGTAGAACTGGCAACCCTCGCACTTGCGAACGATGTCTTTTGCGTCTGTTACTGCTGTGGGCCAGAAAAATCCCTGCCGGTAAGCCTTTCCGACTAACGTCCTAGATGCTGCGTGGTTGCCACATATGCCCGAGTAGATCGAATGCAGAATGTGCTTGCCCTCCTCGGTGGTGACGCAGCGCATGAGGACACCGGATGCGCTCCTTCGGTACAGGTCTTCTCCGACTAGTAGGAAGCTTTTGTTTCGACGCTTTATCTGCTCAGCTTGACTGCGATCTTCTGGGAGTTGGTCGTCCAGGAGAAATTTGACAACAGGAGTTCTCCAGTCTTGACATATGTGCAGCAGCTCATTTGTGGTCGGGGTAGGCTCGCCTCCCGACTGCTCCGGTGCCGGTTTCTTCTTGACTGATGGCTCCATAAGTTGCTCGACGAAGATTCCAATTGGAACTGCTTCTCGCTTGGATCCCATGTTTGCCATCTCGTCTGCTGCGTCGTTGTATTGGCGCGGGACATGTGTGATTTCCAACCCGTCGAACTTGTTTTCCAGCTTGCGGACCTCGTGACAGTATGCCGCCATGGTATCGTCGAGACAGGTCCAGTCTTTCATGACCTGGTTTACCACGAGTTGAGAATCCCCGCGCACAACCAGTCGATGTATGCCAAGTGATATAGCAATGCGGAGCCCGTGAACAAGTGCCTCATACTCGGCGACGTTGTGGGAAGCCAGGAAGTGGATTTGTAGAACGTACTTCAGTTTTTCGCTAGTGGGGGATGTCAATATGACTCTGGCCCCGGCGCCTCCGATCCGTAGAGAACCGTCGAAGTACATTGTCCAGTACTCTAGCTTTGCTGTTGGTGTAGGCAGTTGGACTTCTGTCCACTCGGCCATGAAGTCGGCTAGAGCTTGGGACTTAATTGTTGTCCGTAGCTGAAAGGTGATGTCAAACGCCATCAGCTCGAGTGCCCATTTAGCGATTCGGCCGGTGGCCTCGCTATTATGAAGGGCATCCCCGAGTGGAAATGATGTGACCACCGTGACTTGGTGTGCTTGGAAGTAATGCACCAGCTTCCGGACTGTGATGAGTAGGCCATATAGCAGCTTTTGGACCTGCGGGTATCTTGTTTTGGAGTCGCAAGGACCTCGCTGACGAAGTAGACTGGCCGTTGTATTTTTTGAATATGACCCTGTTCGGATCGCTCAACCACCAGCACCGTGCTGACTACCTGTGTTGTTGCCGCCAGATATAGCATTAGTGGTTCCTGGGGCAGAGGTGACGCCAACACGGGGGGTGATGTGAGGAATTCTTTAAAGTCTTCGAAGGCTCGTTGGGCTTTCGGAGTCCATTGGAAATTGTCGGTCTTTTTGAGTAGCTTGAAGAAGGGCATACCCCATTCGCCCAGTCGGGAGATAAACCGGCTGAGTGCCGCCATGCAGCCTGTCAGCTTCTGGACGTCTTTGAGGTTAGTCGGGGGTGCCATGTGCCTGATGGCGTTGACTTTCTCCGGGTTGGGCTCGATGCTGCGGTGCGAGACGATGAAGCCGAGTAACTTTCCGGATGGCACACCGAAGGCGCATTTTTCCGGGTTCAAATTCATCTTGAATCTTCGAAGGTGCTGGAAGGTTTCTTCCAAGTCAGCGATGAGGTCTTGTTTGGACTTGGTCTTGATCACCACATCATCGACGTAGGCTTCCACGTTGCGCCCGATCTGAGTGTGCAGACACCGCTGAATAGCCCTTTGATAGGTTGCGCCCGCGTTCCTCAGACCGAACGGCATTGTGATATAGCAATACACTCCAAACAGTGTGATGAAAGATGTCTTCAAGCAGTCTTCCTCCCTCAGGCTAATTTGATGGTATCCCGAGTAACAGTCGAGAAAACAGAGTAGGTCGCACCCTGCTGTGGAATCAACCACCTGATCTATCCTGGGAAGACCAAATGGGTCCTTGGGGCACGCTTTGTTGAGGTCGGTGTAGTCGACACACATGCGCCATTTACCATTTTTCTTTCGGACCAGAACTGGGTTTGCCAGCCAGTCCGGGTGGTAGACCTCTTTGATGAACCCGGCTACGAGGAGCTTGGTAATTTCCTCCCGGATAGCATCTTTGCGGTCTTGAGCGAAGCGCCGCAGCCGTTGCTTGACTGGCTTGGCGTCTGTCTTCACGTTTAGGGCGTGCTCGATCACCTCCCTTGGTACGCCCGGCATGTCGGACGGTTTCCACGCGAAGATATCCTTATTGGCTTGGAGGAAGGTGACGAGCGCGTCTTCCTATTTGGGGTCGAGTCCGGTCCTGACTAGAGCAGTCTTGGAGGGGTCGGAAGGGTCCAGGGGGATCTTCTTCGTGTCAGAGTCCGCTGAAATTCCCGACTTCGCTGCTTTTTTTGTCGGAACTTGATCTTGCTCGACTTCTGTTGTGGCGGCTTGCTGAATGCTATCGCGCCCGACTGCCGCCTCTTGTGATTGAGCTAGTTCGCAGCTCTCCTTGTCGCAGGTGAAGGCTTGCTTGACGTCGCTGCGGAGGGAGAGGACTCCTGCTGGTCCAGGCATCTTCAGCACCATGTATGTATAGTGCGGTATCGCCATAAATTTGGCGAGTGCCAGTCGTCCGAGTATCGCGTGGTACGCAGTCTTGAAGTCGGCGACCTCAAAGCAGACATTTTCTATGCGGAAATTATCCCACGTGCTGAAGGTTACCGGCAAAGTTATCTGCCCGAGTGGAGTTGATGACAGGCCAGGAATTATCCCGTGGAAGGGCGCAGTGCTCGGCCGTAGTTCTGAACGAGGAATTTTCATCTCGTCCAAAGTCTTGGCGAACAGGATATTAAGCGCGCTACCTCCGTCGATGAGGGTTTTCTTCAGCCTGATGTTTCTGATGACCGGGTCCAGGACGAGTGGATAGCGTCCCGGGTGGGAAACCCGATTTGGGTGATCTGCGCGATTGAAGGTGATGCCATCTCTGACCAGCGCAGGTATTGGGGGGTGTCCGCCATGGAGACCGTGTTGATGTCGCGCGCTGAAAGCTTCTGTTTGCGCTTGGATTCGTACGCGAGTGGCCCCCCGAAGATATGGTTGAGCTCGGCTTGAGGATCTTGGAAATCGTCAGCCGGACCCGAGTCTGGCTTGTCTTTGTCCTTGTCGGCGCCAGATGATGAAGTCTGCACAGAGGCAAACTTCTTGAGCATGTGGCAGTCTTTGGCCCGTGTTTTCCCTTGGGGTGAAAGGGGCATGGCCCGCTCATGAAAGGGCCGCGACCGACTACGCTCCATGTTGGCCACCTCATTGTCCATCTTCCGCTTACGGCTGCCAGACTTGTTTTGAGACGGCTCGTTATCGGCTTTCGCCTTCTGTTCTTTCTGTCGGGGCTCCTTCTTCTCGTCGAGGGCCTCAGTGACCGCTTCGGCCGAGTCGGCGTATTTATTGGCCATGTCGAAGAGTGCCCAGACTGTGGATGGTGGCTTCGTAGTGAATTTTGCAATAAGCGGGGCGTCTTTTACCCCCTTGCGAAAGGCGGCGATAACGGCCTCATCTTTGACAGTTGGAATCTGGTTGCGCTTCTCATAAAACCTTTTGATGAATTCACACAAAGACTCATTCTTTTTCTGGTGGAGCTGATAAAGATCATGCTCCGAAGCCGGTCTCTCGTAGGTCCCCTGGAAATTAGCGATAAACCGCTCCCTGAGTTCTCCCCAAGAACCGATCGACCGCTTAGGGAGGCCTGTCAACCATGTCCTTGCCGAGTCGGCTAGTGCGACCGGGAGGTAGTTAGCCATGACTTTATTGCCGCCTCCAGCAGCTCGAACTGCTAGGACGTTGTTGACGCCGAAAACCGCCGGGTGTGCCAAAAGCTTGCTGACGATCTGGTTCGGCGCCTAGAGACACGCGAAGGCCTGGGAGATCTGCTTAGCTCCAGTGCAAGTCCTAAAGTCTTGAGGTTCGTAGGTGTGCCAGTCAATTTGACCCCGCAATTGACAAGGAGATGAAGAAATTAGATTACTGATCCAATCGGCCAGCAAGCCGATATGGATTCCTTCCAACCGATCGCCGCTATGCTCGTGCCCGGGCCCCCACCTGTACTCGCGCCCGGGTCTCGTGCTCGTGTCCGACTACCAGCAGCAATTGCACATCGGCTATCGGCCGATACAGACTGATATAGGCTCCTCGTAGCCGATAGCCGATAGCACCTGTGTATCGGCTAGGAAACCGATAGCGCTATAAACAAATAGATAAGCTGTCAGTACAACATGTGCATCGGCTAGAAGCCGATGATAAAATAGATAGGCAGAATAGTAAGCTAGCGGAGTGCCGAGGAAACACATGTGCATCGGCTAGAAAACCGATGATAATATAGATGACCAAAACAGTAAGGATAATACAGTCGGCTTTATAAAAAAGATAACCTATCGGCTAAGCACTCCGATAGAACGTCGCATATACACCGATTGGCTTGATAAGGATAAATCTATTATTATCGATCTAGTAGTTCAGACCTAACTGATGCAGCACAGATCGATAATAGTAAAGGAACCTCAGCAAGCCGATAGACCTAATGCAACTGTGATGTAATAAGATAACTTATCGGCTATACATTCCGATAAGACGCTTGCGCAAAAACCATCAACCTAGCAGGAACGATTTATCGCTGGCAGTTCAGTAGGTCGGACCCAACCGATGCAGCACGAACTGATGATAAATCGCCCCCAATAAACTGATAAGATCTACGCACGCGTGATGTGGTATACCTGATCGGCCTAAGAGGTCGGACCGAACCGATGCAGCCATAGACAGGGCAGATACACCTGGGTAAGGGGTGACGAGTCTTACCCTCTCGCAGGAGTTCGGACCTAACCGATGCAGCCCCGCTCGAGAAGCAAGAACCCGTCGAAAGGGTGGCGATGCGCCGAATTTGATTGATCTGTGTGGATAGTTTACAAGGTCCCCGGGCATACGTATTTATTCCCCGAGTTACATGAGTCCTTATAGGACACGGCACACAACTTCCTATCTATAAAAGGAAAACTAACAAGCCCTGATCGGATACGAGATCAGGTTTTCCTAAAAATTATCAAAACTACCTAATTTATAGATAAGGTAATTAACTGCCATAGCGTGGTCTTCACGATTCCTTCCCGAATCCGGCTTCTTCTGGATTAGCTCCCAACGGCTGATATCACTTCTTTCCTTAACCGTGCCAAATTAGGCCGGCGGTCATACTGGTGACGGCGCCAGTTGTTGTTATTAGTATTGCTGAGCGTGGTTTGCCTAGACGCCTCGCGTTGCCGACTGGAGCCGGCTACCCGGCACCGAGTTGATGTAGATGAGCCTGCCGCCGGGGAACCCGACCGGTTGGTCGGTATAATTGTGTTGCCCGACTACTGTTGCTGTTGACAGGTGGCAGCTGTGATCATCGCCTTGATCTTGGCGATCGTTGGGGTGGCCTGGTGATCAGGCCCGAGTTGGAGTGTATCCAGCAAGGTTGCGGCGGCCACGACGTTCTATTGTGGCGTGACGAAGACGTCGTGATCGCCGACTTTGGTTTGGAGGATCTGCTGTTGAGCGACTCGCCCGGCCTGGCGTAGTTCTTCATTGCGGGCCACACGATTGGCCTCCTCTTGTTGTAGTCGGCGTGCCTCCTCCTGTTGCTCTTCTTGTAGTCGGCGTACTTCAGATGGTGGTGTTGAGGCCATGAAGATCTCGCGGGGAAGGAGGAAGCTTGCCAATGTAGAGTCCGAACTGGCCCTCGAACTGCTATCTGACTTGGTGTCGGACTCCGAGTAGTTTGTCGGAGTGAGAACGACTCCGAGCTCTCTAGATCCAATCTGAAACGGCGCTTGGCCGTGTCCAAACTGAATTGCTGGAGATCGGGTCTGCTGCGCGGGATATGGGTGCACAGCGTCGCCAGAGCTGTGAGGGAGATTGACGACCTCTTTCCTTCTCGGCCCAACCCGGGCTGGCTCAAGGCCTAGCGCGAGTCAGACTTCGAAGGAAAGGGTTGTCCCGATGCTTGGCGATGTGAAGGACTGCCGCAGAAAGTCGCTGAAGGAGACGGCGGTGTCCAATGGGCCGACTGGTGCTACGTCGGCTAGTTCCTCGACCGGCAAGATTGGATCTGCCTCAGCCAAGGTGAGATTTCCGAGTTGATCGGCGAAGAAATCTAAGCTCCCGAAGGTAATTGCATCTCCGGGGGAGAACTTGTTGCTGTTGACTCCGTTGATCGAATCCATCGAATCTTCTGATGAGGAATTCGCCGGAGCCCCTACCTGGCGCGCCAACTGTCGATGCTTTGCACCGGCAATGAAACTATGGGGCTACTCGGCGAGGGTGAATTCGGTGGATTGCAGAGGAACACAGAAGGTTTATACTAGTTCAGGCCCTCGATATGAGGTAATACCCTACGTCTAGTTGAGGTGTTATTCCTCTGAGGTGTTTAATGATCGGTGATCTTGTTGTCCTTGCCCTGAGGGGCGCCCTGCCTCCCTTTATATACTAGGGGACAGGGGTACATGATAAGGATCCCAGCCGGATACGGCCAAGGGATTTCCTCCTTAGAGATAGAGTCCTATCCGACTAAGACTATGCTTTCTTATTATACAAGGCACAGCCTACCGGGTGCTATCTTGTCTCTAATTACATGGTTCGGCCCATCCTCTATCCGAGTGGCCCATGTACTAGTAATGAGGTACCCGGGGCCCATGGCCTCCACACTAGTGTTGATACCTTGTAAAACCATGCCATTTGCACGCTCAACCTGCCCGTTGCTCCGTGGGTGTGCCACAGAAGCATAACAGATCTTGATGCCAAAGTCGTCACAAAAATCTTGAAATATGCCACCAGTGAACTGAGTACCATTGTCCGTTATAATGCGGTTGGGAACTCCAAATCAGTATATAATACTCATGATGAAGTCTTTTTCCCTTACCGCTATTATGGTAGCAACGGGTTTTGCCTCAATCCACTTCGTGAACTTATTCACTGCGACAAACAAATGTGTGAACCCTCGTGGCGATTTTTTGAATGGCCCGACCATGTCAAACCCCCAAACTGCAAAGGGCCAAGATATTGGAATTGTTTGTAATTCTTAAGCTGGCAGATGTGTTTGCTGAGCAAAGAATTGGCATCCCTTGCATGTCCAAACTATGCCTTTGGCATCAGTAACTACAGTCAGCCAGAAGAATCCTTGCCTGTAAGCCTTTTCAACTAACATCCTTGATGCAGCATGGTTGCCACAGATGCCCAAGTGGATGGACTGCAGATTCAGCTTGCCCTCCTCAGATGTGACACATCGCATGAGGACTCCAGATACGCTTCGATGATAGAGATCTTCTCTGATTACAAGAAAACATTTGCTTCGACGTTTAATCCACTCAGCTTCACTGCGGTCTTTTGGGAGCTCGTCTTCCAGGAGGAATCTGATGATTGGAGTCCGCCATTCTTGAGAGATGATTAGCACTTCTTTTGTTGCCAGGGTAGGTTCAACCCCCGACTGTTCTGGAACAGGCTTTTTCTTGACTGACGGCTCCAATAATTGCTCAACAAAAATTCCAGTCGGGACCACTTCTCGCTTGGATCCCATGTTGGCTAACTCATCTGCAGCTTCATTGTACTGGCACAGAACATGTGTAATTTCTAGCCCGTCAAACTTGTTCTCCAACTTCGGCAATTCTTGACAATAGGCTGTGGGGTACCTCATGACAAGCATATGGGCCACTCGGACAGAGGATGGGCCTAGCCTTGTAATTAGAGATATGATAGAACTCGGCAGACTTAGCCTTGTACGACAAGGAAAATATAGTCCTAGTCGGACACGTTATATCTCTAGAAGGAGATCCCTTGGTCGTAATCCGACTGGGACTCCTACCTTGTAACCCTGTCCCCTAGTATATAAGGGGAGGCAGGGTGCCCCCTGAGGGTAGGTTCATGAGAATCACGGAGATTCACCAGAATCACCATCATACATCCTCAAAGGAAATATACCACAACTAGACGTAGGGTATTACCTCATCTCGAGGGCCTGAACTAGTATAAAACTTTTGTGTTCCTTTGCAATCCATTGAGTTTTGGTCTGACAAGTAGCCCTATATATTTATTGCCGGTGTAAAACATCGACAGTTGACGCGCCAGGTAGGGGCTTCGTTGAGATCATCTTCATCAAGCCTGATGGATCCAATCAAGGGAGTCGATGGCATCAACTTCTCCCCCGGAGAAACAATCACCTTCGGGAGCCTCGACTTCGTCACCGACAAGTTCGGCAACCTCACTCTATCCGAACCGGACTCGATCCAATTGGCCAGGAAACAAGCCGACTCTGCACCGGTCGGCCCACGCAATGCTACAGCAACCCTCATCGACTTGCTACGGCAATCTTCATCTTGTCCAGGTCTCGGGACAACTCTTCCCTTCGGTGTTCGACTTGGACTCGGCCTTGAGCCGGCAAAGATCGGGCTAAGAAGGGAAGAGGTCGTCAATCTCCCGTACAAACTCGGCAACACCGCGGATATCTTCAAACAACATCCGACGCGGCAAACCCGATCCCCTGGAGTTTGACTTGGATATGGCCCAGAGCCGCTCGAGATCGGATCTAGGGAGGTTGGAGTTGTAATCACCCCCATCAACTATTCCGACTTCGACTCTCAGTCAGACTTCAACTCTTAGTCGGACTCCAACTCTAAGTCTGATAGTAGTTCGGCAAGCTTCTCTCCGCCATGAGAAATTTTCATGGCATCCAAAGGCTCTACTCCTACTCAGGAATCACGCTGACTAGCGAACAACAAGAGGAGGAGGCCCGCGGACTGCAAGAACAACAAGAGGAAGAAGCAAGACGCCTGTACACCGACAACGACGACCTACGCAGGGCTGGGCAGACTGCTTAGCAAGAAATCCTCCAAACCCGAGTCGGCGACCACGACGTCTTCGTTACTCCTCAACAGAACATCGTGGCCGCTGCAACTCTACTGGATACACTGCAGTTCAGGCCGGATCACCAGGCCACCTCGACGATAGCAAGGATAAAAGCCATGATCACCGCTGCTGCATGTCAACAGTATCAACAGTCAGGTGATACCCTCATACCGACCAATTGGTCGGCTTCGCCAACCGTGATCTCGTCTGCCTTAACACGACGCCGAGCGGCTGGCTCTAGTCGGCTGCACACAGAGTCACGCCACACGTCACTCAACAACCACAACAATGCCCGATGGTGCCGACATCCAGACAACCGTCGGGACAACCGGGATCTCCGAGGTCGACTACAACGTCATCTTTGGCAGGACATCAACACTCGGTGCCACGAACGAGAGGAAGACGAGCAACACCGACTGAAAGACGA
Source organism: Oryza meyeriana var. granulata (assembly GCA_003991445.1). Taxonomy (NCBI): domain Eukaryota; kingdom Viridiplantae; phylum Streptophyta; class Magnoliopsida; order Poales; family Poaceae; genus Oryza; species Oryza meyeriana. Next base: position 57,139 of record RYFJ01000090.1, read on the forward strand.
GAATGAGCGCTTTGGCCTTGTAACGCCTAGAAATTCGCACCGAAATTCTGAACATTAATATGTAATAAATCCCTGCCCAGGAAAGCCAGGGTACACAAACCAAGTTGCCATACAGAGGGTCTTACAAACAGAGTAAATTGTATATTACGTAAATGCAGCGGAAAAAAGGTAAAACAGAGTCTATAAACATCTAGCCAAGCAGCCGATTCCATTCCCACAGGCACCTTGATGGCGGAGCCAGCCTATTCCTCAGGATGATCTTCATCTGACGCGTCCTCCAACACTGGGGGGAAAATTGGAGCAAGGCTAAGTACCGCCCACAGTACTCAACAAATCACACCCACAAATATGCATATGCACAGGGTACAAAGATGGGATAGGGTTTATTTGCGGAAAAGCAGTTGCAAAAGGGAGTAGTTCGCAAACATTGAAAAGTTGATTTAATTAACAATATTAATTCACCACTGATTAACGTTACACCACGTTAACCAGGCCCAACCATTCCCAACTAATTGACGCTAAACCACGTCAACCAGTCTCCACTGATGAACGCTACACCACGTTCACCAGACACCTCCGGGTACCGTTACACCACGTTACCCGGACTCCACTGATTAACGCTACACCACGTTAACCAGTCACCACCGGACAACGTACCACGCTGACCAGTTTTTCCCGACCAATGCTAAACCACGTTGACCAGGCCGCGCTGATGGAAGTTACACCACGACCACCAGGCGTAACTGATGAGAGTTACACCACACTCACCAGTCTCCACCGATTAGCGTTAAACCACGCTAACCAGTCACCCCCGGTCAACTCAACCACGTCGACCGGACTCACACCTTCCACACACCAGTTTGATAAAACAGGATTAATTATCCAGGGTGAGACTAATCACGGTGAGTCTTGGCCAATGTGCCCATTACCGCGGGCGCGGCTATTCGAATAGTTTTACTCTGATCAGAGGTGTACAACTGTACCCACAAGACACAACCCCCACACACGTTCCCGTGTACCAGTACATCACCATGATGTCCCGTGCGAGGCTGTGACAGGACCGTTCACGCAACCCCTCCCTAACCATCCACACCACGCTGAGGTTGCACCTGCCGACAGGGCACACCATATTGGCCAGGCTACCCCCCTTGCGCCATGGTGAATCCGGCAGCCGATCAACCCTACCCCGGGCCGACCCAACTCCATCACGCCCACCCTCTTCTTCGGTGCCTAGGAGAGGGAGAAGAAACGCTTCAAGCCCAGCCGTTGCCCACGCTGGCTTGTGGCAAGTACGGGAAGTTGCCCAAGTGGTTCCCGCGAACCGGTCCTTAATTGCCATGGGTGTGACAAGCAAAACCATACACCCACAGCCCACCATTTAGGTCAAAATTTTAGGAATTTAACAACAACCTATCCAAGGTTCCATTTTTCCGACATTGAGTCGAATCATATAAAAAGACATTATTTAATTCCCAGGTGAGCTATGTTGCTAAGCATGGCTAAGCATCCTAGGGATTATATTCTACTCATATTATTACCCAGGTGACAAGGATTTAGTCATCAAAACTAAGGCTTCATCCTGACATTGTATAGGCAATACCAATCCACATGAATTATTGAAATAATGCAGTTTATTTGCGTAAACAAAGCAATTTAATGAAAAATGGGTACAAATTGATCAAAGTATCAGTGCGACTTGCCTTGCTCCGGCTCAAGGTATTCGGCTACGATCTCGAAATACGCAGGAGAATTACCGGCGTCGGATTCTACAACAAACAGTGCATAAACAATTAAAAACAGTACATGCGTGTCAACAAACATGGGCTGAAAGTATTTTTAATGGATTCTTGGCATTTTTCTGGATTTAATGAAATTTGAATGGACTTAATCAGAGTTCGCATGAAATAGTTATGATTTATTGAATTTTACTGCTATTTTAAGAGTGAATATAATTAACCAGTGATTTAATGCGCATTAACCGATTAATGACGTCACCAGACTGGGAAGCCGGCGCCGACAGGCGGGCTCCACCAGCCAGTGGCGTGCGAGAGGTAGGCGCACGGCGGACCAAGTCCACCGCGGCCGAGAGTGGGCGCACCACGTGGTGCCACCGCGGGCAACCACGCGGGCGAGCGAGCGGGCGGCCCCGATCTGCCACCCGGCAGATCGGACGGCCCCGGGGAGCGGCGGCCGAAGCCAGCCGTCCCGAGCGGGAGGCGGCGGCGTGCACGCGACCCGATGGTCGACGACGGCAACCACCCGGCGCGGCGGCGACCACACGGAGGGGCGGAAAGGAACGGGAAAACGAAAAGGGTTCTCACCGGCGGCTCGAGACGGCGCGAAGACGACGGTGGCGAAGAAAAAGCGGCGGCGGCCTCGGGACGACGTCGGCGACGGAACTCCGACGGCGGGGAACGGGCGAGAGGCGATTGCCGAGGTGTCCTGGAGGATGAGGAGGACGGGAGAGGAGTTAGAGCGGAGAATAGTGACGCGGCGCGGCGGGAATCACCGGCCGGAAAGGAAGCGGAAGGCCGATACTCACCGTGCGCGCAGGTGAGGCGGTCCGGCGAGCTTCGGCTTCCACGGAGTGGCGGCCGAGATGCGGCGCGGTGCGGCGGAGGTGCAGGCGGTGGCGGAGTAGCCTGGCGGCGTCCGGAACGGCGGCGAGCGGCGGCCGGAGGCGGCGAAAAAACGGCGGAGCACGGGTGCGCGGTGGCGACGGGGTTCTGGGGCACTGGAAAGCTCGGCGTGTTGGGGAAAAGATGGAGGAGAGGGTGGAGATGGTTTTTATATAGTCGGCCGGGAGAGATCGAGGCCAAACGGCCCCAATCGTGCACGGGAGAGTGGACGGCGGCGTGGGCATCGTGTGCGAGATTCTCGGGAGAGAGGGGACGTGGACGCCGGAGAACTCGGGGGAGTGGGACGGACTCCGTCCGCGACCGTTTCAACGAGTGGAGGGCGCGCGGGATGAGGCAGGAGGCGGCGCCGGATCGGACGGCTCCGGGGAATTTCCCCTCCGCTCGATTCGGACGGAGGAGGAAGATGGTGCTGACAGGCGGGACCGGCCTGTCAGCGGGTGCGTAGGCGCGGGTGCGAGCTTGGGCGCGGGGGCGCGGGAGCGGGCGCGAGGGCGCGGGCGCGAGGAGCGAGGGCGCCGGCGCGGGCGCGAGGGCGCAGCAGCGGGGCACGGGCGCGAGGAGGAAAAGGCCGGGGAGGGAAAACCGGCCTGCGGCACAGTGCTGGGCCGGTGGCCCAGCGATGGAGAAAAAGAGAAAGCAGAAAAAACAGATGGGAAAAGAAAAGGAAAAAGATTTCCAGGACGATTTAAATTCCAATAAGTGTATTTGATTTATTAAAAATAGTTCCTGTGCTCTGTAAATTCCACTAAAAATCCAGTTAATGTATTTTGGCACAGAGAATACAAGAAAAATATTCCCGGCCACGATAATTTTTTATCTTGTATTTTACACCATCAATTAATTTCTCTATCCTTTTTAAAATTCCTTTTCTTAGGTATTTTCTCCGGTAAAGTTTCTGTGTGGCTAAACTCAAGGTGTGACAAACCTACCCCCCATAAACAGAATCTCGTCCCCGAGATTCGGAGGCGCTGGCGAAAAGGTGAGGATGGGCGGACTTCAGTTCGTCTTCTCGCTCCCAGGTGGCTTCTTCCTCTGAATGGTGACTCCACTGTACCTTGCAGAATCTGATTACCCGGCTCCTGGTGTTTCTTTCACTGATCTCCAGGATCCGTATTGGCTTCTCCACATAGGTGAGGTCTTCCTGCATCTCGATCTGTTCCGGATCTGCCAGTTCTGCTGGTATCCTCAGACACTTCTTCAGTTGTGACACGTGGAACACATCGTGTATGCAGTCATTGAAGCTGGGAGGCTCAACTGATATGCCACTTCACCTTTACGGGCTAGCACTTGGTAGGGTTCCCACGAAAACGTGGTGCTAGCTTCCCTTTGGTTTGGAACCTGTGTACTCCGCGGAGTGGGGTGACGCGAAGGTACACGTAGTCTCCTTCCTCGAAGCTTAAGTCTCGTCGATCGGTTGTCAGACATAAACTCTTTCTGTTTGGATTGAGCCGTCTTCAAACGCTCTCGTATTTATGGCTACCTTCTCTTCTGCTGTCTTTGAGTGCGTCGGTTCCGGAATACCTAACAAAACAGACGTTCACCTGTCTGATCCCAGAAAAGGGGTGTGCGGCACTTCCTACCATACAGAGCTTCAAACGGTGCCATCTGCAAGCTGGCCTGGTAGCTGTTGTTGTACGAGAACTCTGCGTCTAGGGTAAGCTCTTATCCCATGTTCCTCCGAAGTCTAGTGCACAAGCTCTCAGCATGTCCTCCAATATTGATTGACACTCTTTCAGTCTGACCATCTGTTTGTGGATGATATGCTGTGCTGAAGTTCAGTCGGGTTCCCAACTCTTCTGTAACTTCTGCAAAACTTGGAAGTGAACTGGCTACCACGATCAGACGATCCTCTTGGGTACTCCATGTAAACACATTATGGCGAGCCATATACAGTTCTGCCAGTTCTTACCTGAGTACGTGGTATACACGGGGATGAAATGCGCACTTTGGTGAGTCGATCCACGATCACCCCAGATTGAGCTCATACCCGATGATGTCGGGGCAACCCGGTGATAAAATCCATCCCGATCTCTTCCCACTTCCACTCTGGGACCTTGAGTGGCTGTAGCAGTCCTGCAGGCCGTTTGGTGTTCTGCCTTGACTCGCTGACACACATCACAAAGTGCCACAAACTCGGCGATTTCCCTTCTCATGCTGGCCCACCAAAACTTGTTCTAAGGTCTTGGTACATTTTGGTGCTTCCTGGATGAATGGAGTGCTGCGTCTCATGGGCTTCCGGAGTATTTAGGTCCTTGAGCTCTTTATTCTCTGGGAACGCACAACATTCCCCCATCCATACCGTCCCGTTCTCATCTTCCGTAAAACCTTGAGCTTTTCCGACTCTCATGTTCTTCTTAAGTTCTTCGATTTCTGGATCGTTCGCTTGTGCCTTGCGAACTTGATCAAAAGCGTGGTTGAGCCTCTAGGGCTGCCATGAATCCATGTTCAACATGCCAGATTCAGCATTCAAACTCCTGCTGCATTTCCTTGCACATTTGCCTCTGCCTAGGCGGTGTTGCAGTAACTTTCCGCTCAAGGCGTCTGCCACGAATTGGCTTTCCCTGGATGGTAATGTATCCCCACATCATAGTCCTTAATCAGTTCCAGCCACCTTCTCTGGCGGAGGTTTTCAAATCAGCTGGGTGAAGATGTACTTCAACTCTTGTGGTCCGTATAAATCTCACTACGGTTACCAATGAGGTAATGCCGCAAATTTTCAAAGCCATGGGCACTGCGGCCAATTCCAGGTCGTGTGTTGGGTAATTGCTTCATGAGGGCGTAACTGACGCGATGCATGAGGCTACAACCTGCCTTCTTGCATCAACACGCACCCTAGCCCCTTGGCGGGATGCATCACCAGTACACTTGGAAATCCTTCTTGGGATTAGGTAAGATCAAAACCGGTGCTGAAACCAACTTCTTCTTGAGTTCTTCAAGCTGTGATTGCAGTCAGGGGTCCAGACCAAACTTAACATGCCTTCTTCAGCAGTTGAGTCATAGGTCTGGCAATCTTCGAGAAGTTCTCGATGAACCCGGCGGTAGTATCCCGCAAGTCCAAGAAACTCCTTACCTGTGTCACACTGTCTTAGGCGGTTTCCAATTGGTGACGGATTCCATGTTCGTTGGATCCACGGGGGCAACTCCTTGAGCGGTGATGATGTGTCGAGGAATTGCACTTCTCTCAGCCAGAATCGCACTTGCTGAAGCTTGGCGTCACAGCTGGTAATTCTCTCAACTTTTCGCAGAACCAAACGAAGATGTTGCTCATGCTTTTCCATTGACTTCGAGTAGATCAAGATGTCATCGATGACACTACCACAAACTTGTCCAGGAACTCATGAATACGTTGTTCATACAGATTCATGAAAAAGGCGGGTGCATTGGTCAGTCCAAAAACGATAACAGTGCACTCATACAACCCATACGGCGTGGTGAGGCTGTTCTTTGGTATAATCCTCTTCTCGAATTCTAGTTGATGAATAGCCTGATCGCAGGTCTATCTTGGAGAAGACGGTGGCACCCTCCAATTGATCGAACAGATCATCAAATCCTCGGCAAAGGGTACTTGTTCTTGATGGTGACATCGTTTAGTGCGCGGTAGTCCACGCACATCCGTTTGTCTTGTCTTTCTTTTCCACAAAGATGACTGGTGCTCCCCAAGGTGATGTGCTTGGTCGGATGTAAACCTTCTGTAGCAGGTCGTCGACTTGCTTCTTGACTTCGGCATCTCATTCGGTGCCATTCTGTAAGGCCTCTTGTATATTGGCGCTATTTCCAGGTGCTAGATCAATCCTGAATTCATTCCCTTTTTGGTGGCATCCCTGGTACGGTCCTCTGGGACACATCCTGGTATTCCCTTAACTATTGGAATATCCTGTATTTTCCTTTCTGGCTTTGTTCCACTTTTGGTGGTTGCTCTACTACGACCTGATTCAAGCTTGCTTCCCGATGCAACGGCACGGGGTGACTTGAAGATACCCTTTTCCTTCTGGGCTGGTCACCGTTACGGTGCGGTCCGCACAGTCGATCACCCCTTTGTGTCGGGTCAACAATCCATCCCTAGGATGACATCTAGGTCTTTGGATTCCAGAGGATAAGATTGGCTAGAAAAGGTGATCCTTGGATTTCTAGGCTCACTGAAGGGCTATAGTGAGCGGTTACCATTCGGTTCCCAGGCGTATGAACCCTCATGGGATTTTAAGTTCCCACTACCTTTATCCCATGTGTCCCCACAAATTTCTTGATATAAAGAATGCGTTGCACCAGAATCAAAGTACAGTAGCAGGTGTTGAGTTCATGAGAACGTACCCAATACCACTTCCGGTGCGGCCTGTGCCTCTTCAGCGGAGACATGGTTGACCACGCCCTTTACCACCTGTTGATTGGCGTTGGGGTGCTGGGGAGCTGCAGGTCTGGATCCCATTCGCCTCGGCTTCGGACACTTGTCGGCGAAGTGGCCCGGTTCATTGTAGTTGTAGCAGACGTAGCTCTTGCCCCCGGTATCCTTCCGTGGCTGACTCTGCTGTGTTGGTGCCATTGGTGGGCGCGGAGCGGACTGACGGTTGTACTGCCCACTGTTTGTGGGTGCCATGGGCCCCGGGTACCTCATGACAAGCATATGGGCCACTCGGATAGAGGATGGGCCTAGCCTTGTAATTAGAGATATAGCTAAATTCGGCAGACTTCGCCTTGTATAGAAAGGAATATACAGTCCTAGTCGGGTGCGTTATATCTCTAAGGGGAGATCTCCTAGTCGTAATCCGATGGGACTCCTACCTTGTAACCTTGTCCCCAGTAATATAAGGGGAGGCAGGGCGCCCCATGAGGGCAGAAGAGCTCATAGAAGCACACGGCCATACAGTTCATCAGAACTACCACCGTATATCCTCAAAGGAATACATACAAACTGGACGTAGGGTATTACCTCACATCGAGGGCCTGAACCAGTATAAAATTTCCTTGTGTTCCTTTGCAATCCACCGAGTTTCCATCCGCCGAGTAGCCCCATATATTTATTGCCGGTGTAAAACATCGACAGTTGGCGCGCCAGGTAGGGGATCGGCGCGATCTACATCTACAAGCTCGATGGATCCAGCAACCAAAGTCGACGGCGGCGAACTCTCCCCCGGAGATACAATCGCATTCAGAAGCCTCGACGTCATCGCCGACCAGATCGGCAATCTCACCTTGGCCGACACGGACCCGATCCAACCGGCCGAGGAACCAGCCGACTCCGTGCCAGTCGGCCCACACGACGCTGCGGCAATCTTTGACGACATGCTGCGGCGATCTCCTATACGCCCGAGCCCAGGGACAACTCTTCCTTTCAGTGTTCGACTCGGACTCGGTTTCGAGCCGGCCGAGATCGGGCCGAGAAGGGAAGAGATCGTCAATTTCCCATTCGGACTCGGCGACGCCGCGGATATCTACAACCTATGTCCGACGCGGCAAACCCGATCCCCTGGAGTTCGACTCGGAAACGGCCCCGAGCCGCTCGAGATCGGATCTAGGGAGGTCGGAGTTGTAATAACCCCCATCAACTATTCCGACTACGACTCTCAGTCGGACTACGACTCCCAGTCGGATTCCGACTCTAAGTCGGACAGCAGTTCAGCAAGCTTCTTCCCGCCACGAGAAATCTTCATGGCATCCAAAGGCTCTACTCCTACTCAGGAATCACGCCGACTACACGACAACGAGAGGAGGCCTGCGACTGCGAGAACAACAGGAGGAAGAAGCAAGACGCCTGAACGCCCGCAACGACGGCCTACGCAGGGCTGGGTGAACCGCTCAGCAACAAACCCTCCAAACAAAAGTCGGCGACCACGACGTCTTCGTCACGCCACAACAGAACATCGTGGCCGCCGCAACCCTACTGGACACGCTCCAACTTGGGCCTGATCACCAGGCCACCCCGACAATCGCAAGGATAAAAGCCATGCTTACAGCTGCTGCATGTCAACAGCACCAACAGTCGGGTGATACTCTCATACCGACCAACCGGTCGATTTCCCCAATGGCAGTCTCATCCGCTTCAAAGCGATGCCGAGCAGCCGGCTCTAGTCACACCAAACATCACTCGGCAACCCCAACGACGACCGGCGGCTCCGAGGCCAACCACGGCGTGACCTTCAGCAAAACGTCAGCGCTTGGCGCCGCGAACGAGAGGAGGATGAGCAATGCCAACTGGAAGACGAGAACGAGCATTTCGGCCTCCACCACGAGCGGTTTCGCCGCCGTAGTCGGGGTCGGAGTCCTCATGAAGACGAAGGCATACCGGCCTTCACCCAGGAGCTACAATAGGTCAACTGGCCGTCGGGTTTCAAGCCTACAAGCATCGAAAAATACGACGGCAAGACCGATCCCGAGTCCTGGCTCACAGCATACACTCTGGCAATCCAAGCTGCTGGAGGTGACCACAAAGTCATGGCTAACTACCTCCTAGTTGCTCTAGCCGACTCAGCGAGGACATGGCTAACAGGACTTCCCAAGCAATCAATCGGCTCTTGGGGAGAACTCCGGGAACGTTTCATCACCAATTTCCAGGGAACATACGAGAGGCCATCTTCTGAGTACGACCTATATCAGTTGCGTCAAAGGAAGAACGAGTCTCTTCGTGACTTCATCAAGAGGTTTTCTGAGAAGAGGAACTCAATCCCGAACATCAAGGATGAGGTCGTCATCGCCGCCTTTCGAAAAGGAGTCAAAGACACCGGTTCATCGACAAATTCACGCGGAAGCCTCCCAACTCTGTCAAGGCCCTATTCGACATGGCAACAAGTACGCCGACTCGCCCACGCCGTTGCCAAGGCCCTCGATGACAACAAGTCACCCTGACAGAAGAAGCGGGACGACACCGACGACGCGGTCCAACTAAGCTGGGAATCGCAAACGCAAGTCAGACGGCTCCATTGTGGCAGTCGGTCACGACCGCCTTCGACCTTCAACAACTGAGGATTATCAGAACAACAAGTGACATGCTCGGGGGCTCACAAGCTCAAACACGAGGATGGCATCCCCACTCCCAAATACCGAACAGCTAAGTCGCTTTCTGATAAACATCTCCTCACTCGGCCTTGCTAGTGCCACAGCGCTTACACCTAATAGGTGTATAAGCTGCGCATTTACTTTTTTCCGTTTTTGCTCTTAAATGATTACAAAAAGTACTCGAGTAGCATAAATCTCGATCCGTGAAACTCTGCTCCATGTAAGACGAACTCAAGTCACCCAAAACGCGTGCCTGGGAAAGAGCCATGAGCCAACTCCCGACGCTAGGGGGCTATGCTAGTCGGGCAGAGTGCTTAAACGTAAGGGGTTCAATACTCGAGGAATTAATATCAAAAAGAGGAAGAACATGTATTTACATACATTGTAAAATACATTTTATTCGGGTGATATTTCCATCATCAGATGCTACTCATCCGATATTTTTATATTGCAGGCCCAGCTCCGGATATGCGTGACAGGAAACTCAGGGCTGCGAGCCTATCTCCTACGCTCGGGGCTGGACAAGTCTGCCAAATACACTCGGGATGCTCCATGAGGGCTACTCACGAGTACTTGCGCCAGTCGGGACGTCATCTTCCCGACTACGCTCCATGCGAGCCAACAATCGGCCCCCGGCGCCAGTCGGGCTGTATACCACTCGGCTAAGTAGGGTACGCCCATGAGGGTTGCCAGCCGAATCCTACGCTAATGCTAGGTTCGGGTACCTTATTTGGTCACGGTTCTATCAGGTTGGGTACGGCCCCATGAGGGTCGCTAGCCGAATCCTATGCTAATGCAAGGTTCGGGTGCCTGGCTTGGCTATAACTCTGTTGGGGATAGGGTACGCCCCCATGAGGGTCACCAGCCGAACCCTCTGCTAATGCAAGGTTCGGGTACCTTGTTCGGCTTTTCCCAAGTCAGAGAAGACTTACATCGTCAAAGCGCATCCGGAGTCTCATGCACTGCGTCACACCTGAGGAGGGCAAGCAGATCCTGCAACATACCTACTCGGGTACATGTGGCAACCAGTTTGCATCCAGAACGTAAGTCGGAAAGGCTTGCGAATAAGGATTTCTCTGGTTGATTGCGGTTACCAACCAAAAAAACTCATCCTGACATGCGATGGATGATACTTCCCTAGAGCTATGCTGGATAGGTCGGCTCAGGCCGGCTTATTTGGTAGCAGCACCAAGATATGAGTTCCTACGGTAGCATGCTCCATGTGGGCGCCCGCAGGCTGAGTTGAAATTATAGCGCTGGGTGCTACCAACAGGAGCCGATGAGGTAAACAGATATGCTTCATGAGAGCCTTATTGCTAAACATATATGTTTGGGTATCTGTCTTATCCGCCAGGTCTCGAGGATACATCCTTACAAGGATCACAAGCTGGTCTTCATTGAAATTGGAGATACAGGTATCTCTCTCGAGTACACCTAACCACGTATAGATTTATTTTTTCATACAGTGGTACTCGGCCTATATGCGCGGCCACCAGTTGCCATGAGCAACATTACTCCAGCCGACATGACGCTGAAGAGTCTAACTTTCGAGTAGCGCACTACTCGGAGAGACTATAAAAATTCTCATTCCGCTGACATGATGCGGAAGAGTCTAACTTCGAATGGGACGCCACTCGGGAAAGACTATAAACACCTTTTCCGGCTGACATGATGCCGACGAGTCTAATTTTCGAGTAGTATACTACAGGAAAGACTATAAACACCCCCTTCCAGCTGACATGACGCTGAAGAGTCCATATACGAGTAGCATCCTACTCGGCAAGACTATAACGCACATTCCGACTGACATGAAGTCGAAGAGTCCTATATACGAGTAGTTCCCTACTCGCAAGACTATAATCATATTCCGGTTGACATGATACGAAGAGTCTCATGTACCAGTAGTAATCTACTCGGGAAAGACTACAAGGTTAAAGATCTTTTGACTTCATGTTTAATTGTTTTCACAATTAAGCACAAAGTCGGGGGCTACACCTAATAGGTGCGCCTATTCGGCGCACACTATTCCAACATCTACATCGAGACCTTCATAGCCTCGCTGCCAGCTTGACATGAAGCAGGACTCGGGAGAAGCACACTCAGACAAAGAGTACTCGGGAGCAATGCACTCGGGAAGACTTCACCGTGGAGGATGAGCACTCGGCATCAGCTGTGACTCAACTATGAAGGTCTCGGGGGCTACTGTGGGTGCCATGGGCCCCGGGTACCTCATGACAAGCATATGGGCCACTCGGATAGAGGATGGGCCTAGCCTTGTAATTAGAGATATAGCTAAATTTGGCAGACTTCGCCTTGTATAGAAAGGAATATACAGTCCTAGTCGGGTGCGTTATATCTCTAAGGGGAGATCTCCTAGTCGTAATCCGATGGGGACTCCTACCTTGTAACCTTGTCCCCCAGTATATAAGGGGAGGCAGGGCGCCCCATGAGGGCAGAAGAGCTCATAGAAGCACACGGCCATACAGTTCATCAGAACTACCACCGTATATCCTCAAAGGAATACATATAAACTGGACGTAGGGTATTACCTCACATCGAGGGCCTGAACCAGTATAAAATTTCCTTGTGTTCCTTTGCAATCCACCGAGTTTCCATCCGCCGAGTAGCCCCATATATTTATTGCCGGTGTAAAACATCGACACTGTTGCTGCTGCTTCCAGAGTGCCCCGGGTGGAACGGGCGTTGTTGACGGACGATCATGGTGGCTGGTCCACCATGCGGGCCCATCATCATCCGTGGTCGCTGAAGCTGTCCTTGTTGAGTCCGGAACTATGCTGCCTTCCTCTTGTGATCCACCTTGTTATGCTGGCTCTCCTGGCGGATAGCTTTATCCACCAGCTTCTCGAAGTCTGGGTAGTCGCTTGAGAGGAGCTGATTGGTCAGCTCGTCGTTCAATCCATCCAAAAACTTCTCCTGTCTTTCTGCATCGGTGCGGACCTCTTTTGGCGCGTAGCGCGCTAGACGGTTGAACTCGTGGAGGTATTCGGTAACCGTCCTATTCCCTTGGACCAAGTCCTTGAACTCCCTTTTCTTCTGTGCCACAATTCCCGCCGGAATCTGTGACTTCCGGAAATTGTAGCAGAATTCGGCCCAAGTGACCTCCGTGGTAGCGGTGCGGGTCACCAGGAAATTGTCCCACCAAGCCGATGCGGGACCTTGGAGTTGGTGGGTGGCAAAAGCGACCTTCTCTTGGTCGGTGCACTAGAGGAGGTTGAGCTTCTTCTCGATTGCCAACAACCAGTCGTTGGCATCAATGGGGTTGGGGGAGCTGGAGAAAGTCGGCGGCCTGACCCTCAGGAACTCTGGCAGGTTGGATTGAGGGGCAATGGCCGGATTCTGTGGTTGCTGGTGTTGCTGCTGCTGGTTGTTCTGCTGCATCTGTTGCATCATCAGAGCCATCATCTGGTTCTGGTTAGCCAGAACCTGCGCCAAGGTTGGGTTCTCCGGTAGTGGCGGTGGCACATGGTTGGGTGCTCCCTGATCCTGAGGTGCTCCTACTCGCTGGTTGGTGGCGCTAGTGTCACTGGCAGCACGGGCTCCACTCCTTGTGTTCACCATCTGAAGGGGAGGGCAGAGGGAGGGGAGGAGAAAAACAGGTGGCTCGGAAACAGGGGTGATAATTAAGTGATTGGATTAAATTAACTGAACTTCTTGGTTGGAAACATAGGATAAACAGTTCAACTCCTAATTACGGCGGACATACCACAACAGGCGGCATGCCACCACTAACCCCAAACAAACAAACATTCCTAACATTACAACTAAACAGGAAATCAAACTAAGAAAATGGCAAAGCTAAGGGTGGCGCGTCTAATGCTCCGAGCGGCTTCGACGGTCATCCGAGTCGTACTCCGGCTCCTACTCGTCTCCGGCCTCGTCGTCTGTGCGGCTCCTGGATCCGCCCACATAATCCACACTCCCGTGGGCCGAAGAACTGGCCTCGCTGCGAGTGCGGGACCCGCTGAAGGAGCTGCTGTCGTCCGTAGAAGTGAAACCCCCGTGGATGCTGGTGTCCCCCTGAGAGCCATCGCCGTCAGACGATGCACTGATCCATCCACCCGTCGGTGCTGGTACTGGAGCTGGTGCAGGCGCTAGAGCTGGTGCTGGAGCTGGTGGGGGTGGTGGTGCGTTTACAGATAGCAAAAGGGGGGGATCAATGTATGCTCAGATCCAAATAAGTAAACAATAAATAATTTGGAAACAACAACGATTTTATGCAGTAAATAGTTTTGTAAGTAAATTTGAAACCAACAAAATACCATTGCGAAACCACATAATACCACATAAGATTCACATAATAATTTCAACACAAATAAAGAGATTTTATGCATGCTGTAAATCAAACCTTTCCCAAGAATAACCAATGTTTTCCCAAAATTTGGACACTATGTCAATCCTTGAAACAAAAATTTAACTCCAGGTTTGACTCAAATTTTCCATCACATAAACGGCCAAGATTTTACCCCAACCTAAAAATAGATTCCCACTTTTCCCAAAAAAACTCCAACTGTAAGAGGCATATGCAAATGAGAATTTCAGAGGGCTCTTAGGGTTTCCATTTGGCTGGTCCTACGGTCAAGCTCGGCTCTGATACCAACTTGCAACGCCCAGAAATTCGCACCGAAATTCTGAACATTAATGTGTAATAAATCCCTGCCCAGGAAAGCCAGGGTACACAAACCAAGTTGCCATACAGACGGTCTTACAAACAGAGTAAACTGTATATTACGTAAATGTAGCGGAAAAAAGGTAAAACGGAGTCTATAAACATCTGGCCAAGCAGCCGATTCCATTCCCATAGGCACCTTGACGGCGGAGCCAGCCTATTCCTTAGGATGATCTTCATCTGACGCGTCCTCCAACACTGGGGGGAAAATTGGAGCAAGGCTGAGTACCACCCACAGTACTCAACAAATCACACCCACAAATATGCATATGCACAGGGTACAAAGATGGGATAGGGTTTATTTGCGGAAAAGCAGTTGCAAAAGGGAGTAGTTCGTAAACATTGAAAAGTTGATTTAATTAACAATATTAATTCACCACTGATTAACGTTACACCACGTTAACCAGGCCCAACCATTCCCAACTGATTGACGCTAAACCACGTCAACCAATCTCCACTGATGAACGCTACATACACACGTTCACCAGCACCTCCGGGTACCGTTACACCACGTTACCCGGACTCCACTGATTAACGCTTCACCACGTTAACCAGTCACCACCGGACAACGTACCACGCTGACCAGTTTTTCCCGACCAACGCTAAACCACGTTGACCAGGCCGCGCTGATGGAAGTTACACCACGACCACCAGGCGTAACTGATGAGAGTTACACCACACTCACCAGTCTCCACCGATTAGCGTTAAACCACGCTAACCAGTCACCCCCGGTCAACTCAACCACGTCGACCGACTCACACCTTCCACACCCAGTTTGATAAAACAGGATTAATTATCCAGGGTGAGACTAATCACGGTGAGTCTTGGCCAATGTGCCCATTACGCGCGGCGCGGCTATTCGAATAGTTTTACTCTGATCAGAGGTGTACAAACTGTACCACAGACACAACCCCCACACACGTTCCCGTGTACCAGTACATCACCATGATGTCCCGTGCGAGGCTGTGACAGGACCTTCACGCAACCCCTCCCTAACCATCCACACACGCTGAGGTTGCACCTGCCGACAGGGCACACCATATTGGCCAGGCTACCCCCCTTGCGCCACGGTGAATCCGGCAGCCGATCAACCCTACCCCGGGCCGACCCAACTCCATCACGCCCACCCTCTTCTTCGGTGCCTAGGAGAGGGAGAAGAAACGCTTCAAGCCCAGCCGTTGCCCACGCTGGCTTGTGGCAAGTACGGGAAGTTGCCCAAGTGGTTCCCGCGAACCGGTCCTTAATTGCCATGGGTGTGACAAGCAAAACCATACACCACAGCCCACCATTTAGGTCAAAATTTTAGGAATTTAACAACAACCTATCCAAGGTTCCATTTTTTCCGACATTGAGTCGAATCATCATAAAAAGACTTATTTTAATTCCCAGGTGAGCTATGTTGCTAAGCAATGGCTAGCAGCCTAGGGATTATATTCTACTCATATTATTACCCAGTGACAAGGATTTAGTCATTCAAACTAAGGCTTCATCCTGACATTGTATTAGGCAATACCAATCCACACATGAATTATTGAAATAATGCAGTTTATTTGCGTAAACAAAGCAATTTAACGAAAATGGTACAAATTGGATCAAACGTATCAGTGCGACTTGCCTTGCTCCGGCCTCAAGGGTATTCGGCTACGATCTCGAAATACGCAGGAGAGATTACCGGCGTCGGATTCTACAACAACAGTGCATAAACAATTAAAAACAGTACATGGGGGTCAACAAACATGGGCTGAAAGTATTTTTAATGGATTCTTGGCATTTTTCTGGATTTAATGAAATTTGAATGGACTTAATCAGAGTTCGCATGAAATAGTTATGATTTATTGAATTTTACTGCTATTTTAAGAGTGAATATAATTAACCAGTGATTTAATGCGCATTAACCGATTAATGACGTCACCAGACTGGGAAGCCGGCGCCGACAGGCGGGCTCCACCAGCCAGTGGCGTGCGAGAGGCAGGCGCACGGCGGACCAAGTCCACCGCGGCCGAGAGTGGGCGCACCACGTGGCGCCACCGCGGGCAACCACGCGGGCGAGCGAGCGGGCGGCCCCGATCTGCCACCCGGCAGATCGGACGGCCCCGGCGAGCGGCGGCCGAAGCCAGCCGTCCCGAGCGGGAGGCGGCGGCGCGCACGCGAGCCGATGGTCGACAACGGCGACCACCCGGCGCGGCGGCGACCACACGGAGGGGCGGAAAGGAACGGGAAAACGAAAGGGGTTCTCACCGGCGGTCGCGACGGCGAGCGACGGCGCGAAGACGACGGTGGTGACGAAAAAGTGGCGGCGGCCTCGGGACGACGTCGGCGACGGAACTCCGACGGCGGGGAACGGGCGAGAGGCGATTGCCGAGGTGTCCTGGAGGATGAGGAGGACGGGAGAGGAGTTAGAGCGGAGAATAGTGACACGGCGCGGCGGGAATCACCGGCCGGAAAGGAAGCGGAAGGCCGATACTCACCGTGCGCGCGGGTGAGGCGGTCCGGCGAGCTTCGGCTTCCACGGAGTGGCGGCCGAGATGCGGCGCGGTGCGGCGGAGGTGCAGGCGGTGGCAGAGTAGCCTGGCAGCGTCCGGAATGGCGGCGAGCGGCGGCCAGAGGCGGCGAAAAAACGGCGGAGCACGGGTGCGCGGTGGCGACGGGGTTCTGGGGCACTGGAAAGCTCGGCGTGTTGGGGAAAAGATGGAGGAGAGGGTGGAGATGGTTTTTATACAGTCGGCCGAGAGAGATCGAGGCCGAACGGCCCCAATCGTGCACGGGAGAGTGGACGGCGGCGTGGGCATCGTGTGCGAGATTCTCGGGAGAGAGGGGACGTGGACGCCGGAGAACTCGGGGGAGTGGGGCGGACTCGGTCCGCGACCGTTTGAACGAGTGGAGGCGCGCGCGGATGAGGCGGGAGGCGGCGCCAGAAGTCGGACGGCTTCCGGGGAATTTCCCCTCCGCCCGATTCGGACGGAGGAGGAAGATGGTGCTGACAGGCGGGACCGGCCTGTCAGCGGGTGCGTGGGCGCGGGTGCGAGCGAGGGCGCGGGAGCTCGGGCGCGAGGGCGCGGGGGCGCGGGCGCGGGCGCGAGGGCACGGGCGCGAGGAGCGAGGGCGCGGGCGCGGGCGCGAGGGCGCGGCAGCGGGGCACGGCCGCGAGGGCGCAGGGGCACGGGCGCGAGGAGGAAAAGGCCGGGGAGGGAAAACCGGCCTGCGGCACAGTGCTGGGCCGGCGGCCCAACGATGGAGAAAAAGAGAAAGCAGAGAAAACAGAAGGGAAAAGAAAAGGAAAAAGATTTCCAGGACGATTTAAATTCCGATAAGCGTATTTGATTTATTAAAAATAGTTCCTGTGCTCTATAAATTCCACTAAAAATCCAGTTAATGTATTTTGGCACAGAGAATACAAGAAAAATATTCCCGGCCACGATAATTTATTATCTTGCATTTTACACCATCAATTAATTTCTCTATCCTTTTTAAAATTCCTTTTCTTAGGTATTTTCTCCGGTAAAGTTTCTGTGTGGCTAAACTCAGGGTGTGACAGGCCTCCACCACGAGCGGTTTCACCATCGTAGGCGGAGTCAGAGTCCTCATGAAAATGAAGTTGTACCAGCCTTTACCCACGAGCTGCAACAAGTCGACTGGCCATCAGGTTTCAAGTTGACTGGAATTGAAAAATATGACGGGAAGACCGACCCCGAGTCTTGGCTCGCGGTCTACACTCTGGCGATCCGAGCAGGCGGAGGAGATCACAAAGCCATGGCTAACTACCTCCTAGTCGCTCTAGCCGACTCGGTGAGGACATGGTTAACGGGACTTCCCAAGCAATCAATCGGCTCCTGGGGAGTACTCTAGGAACGCTTCATCGCCAACTTTCAGGGAACATACGAGAGGCCATCTTCCCAATACGACCTATATCAGTTGTATCAAAGGAAGAATGAGTCTCTTCTTGACTTCATCAAGAGGTTTTCTGAGGAGAAGAATTCAATCCCGAAGATCAAGGACGAGGTCGTCATCGCCGCCTTTCAAAAAGGAGTCAAAGACACCTCGTTCATCGCTAAATTCACTTGGAAGCCTCCCAATTCTATCAAGGCTCTATTCGACATGGCAAACAAGTACGCCGCCTTAGCCAACGCTGTTGCTGAGGCCCTCGATGACAAGAAGGAACCCTGACAGAAGGAGCGGAAGGACACCGATGATGCGGCCCCGACTAAGGTTGGGAACCGCAAAAGCAAGTCGGATGGCTTTATTGTGGCAGTCGGTCACAACAGTCTTCTACTTTCAACAACTGGAGATTATCAGAATGACAAATGACATGTTCGGGGGCTCACAAGCTCAACTGCAAGGATGGCATCCCCACTCCCAAATTCCCAATAGTTAAGTCATTTTCTGATAAATATTTCTTCACTCGGCCTCGCCAGGGCCGTAGCCGCTTATACCTAATAGGTGTACAAGCTGCACGTTTTTCTGTTTCTGTTTTTTCTCTTAATGATTGCAAAAGTACTCGAGTAGCATAAATTCCAATCCGTGAAACTTTGCTCCATGAAAAACGAACTCAAGTCACCCAAAACGCGTGTCTGGGAAAGAGCCATGAGCCAACTCCCGATGCTAGGGGGCTATGACTAGTCGGACAGAGTGCTTAAACGTAAGGGGTCAACTACTTGGGGAAATTAACATCAATAAGAGAAAGAACACGTATTTACATATAAATACAAAAATTTTCTTTAGGTGATTGTTTTCATCATCAGATGCTACTCATCCAAAATGTTTATAATGCAGGGCCAGTTCTGGATACGCATGACAGGAACTCAGGGCTACGAGCCTATCTCCTACGCTTGGGGGCTGGACCAGTTTGTTAAGAATCACTTGGAATGCTCCATGAGGGCTACTGACCGAGTACTTGTGCCAGTCAGGACGTCATCTTACCTGGCTATGCTCCATGCGGGCTGATAACTGACCTCCAGCGCTAGTCAGGGCTCGTATATCACTCGGTTGGGTAAGGTACGCCCCCTGAGGGTCGCTAGCCGAATCCTATGCTAATGCAAGGTTTGGGTACCTTATTTAGCTAATAACCGACCTCCAGCGTCAGTCAGAGTTCGGGTACCACTCGGTTGGGTAAGGTATGCCCTATGAGGGTCGCTAGCCGAATTCTATGCTAATGCTAGGTTCGGGTACCATATTCGGCTAACAACCGACCTTCGGCACCAGTCGGAGCTCGAGTACTACTCCACTGAGTTGGGTACGCCCATGAGGGTCACCAGCTGAATCCTACAAGATTCAGGTACCTTATTTGGCTACAATTTTGCCAGGTTGGGTATGCCCCATGTGGGTCGCTAGCTGGATCCTACGAGATTCGAGTACCTTGTTTGGCCATAATTCTGTTGGGTAGGGTATGCCCCATGAGGGTTGCCAGCCGAATCTTATGCTAATGCAAGGTCCAGGTACCATATTCGGCTTCACTAAAGTCAGAGAAGACCTATATCGTCAAAGCGCATCCAGAATTCTCGTGCATGGCGTCACACCTGAGGAGGGCAAGTAGATTCTACAATATACCTACTCAGGCATTTGTGACAACCATGCTGTATCAAGAACATAAGTCGGAAAGGCTTGTGGACAAGGATTCCTCTGGCTGAAGTACCCATCCTGACATAAGGGATGCCCATTTTATAGGGCTGTGTTGGGTAGGTCGATTTAGGCCGGCTTATTTGGTAGTGGGCCAAAGATATGAGTTTCTCTGTTGCACGCTCTATCTGGGTCACTCGCTGGCTATGTTAAAATCACAGTACTGGTGCTACTCATAGAAACCGATTAAATAATCAGATATGCTTCATGCTAAGCCTACAGCCGAGTGTATACATTCGGGTATCTGTATTATTTACCAGGTATTGAGGATATATCCTTATAAGGATCACAAGCTGGTCTCCATTAAAATTGGGGATGCAGGTATCTCTCAAGAGCACCTGACCACTTATTGGGTTAAATCCATAAAGTGGTACTTGGCTTACATGCTTAGCCATGATTTGCCATGAGCAAAAACCATTCCAGCTGACATGATGCTGTAGAGTCTAACTTCCGAGTGATATACTAATTGGGAAAGACTATAAAATCATTCCGGCTGACATGATGCCAAAAGAGTCTCACATACTAGTAGTACACTACTCGGAAAAGACTACAAGGTTAAAGATCTTTGACTTTATGTTTAATTGTTTCACAATTAAGCACAAAGTCGGGGGCTACACCTAATAGGTGCTCCTATTCGGTGCACACTATTTATATTTCTACATGGAGCCCTTCATAGCCTTGCTGCCAGCTGACATGAAGCAGGACTCGGGAGAAGATGCACTCGGACAAAGAGTACTCAGGAAGCAATGCACTCGGGAATACTTCATCGTGGACGATGAGCACTCGGCACTAGCTGTGACTCAACTATGAAGATCTCAGGGGCAGGCCATGGGCCCCAGGTACCTCATGACAAGCATATGGGCCATTCGGACAGAGGATGGGCCTAGCCTTGTAATTAGAGATATGATAGAACTCAGCAGACTTAGCCTTGTATGACAAGGAAAATACAGTCCTAGTCGGGCACGTTATATCTCTAGAAAGAGATCCCTTAGTCGTAATCCGACTGGGACTCTTACCTTGTAACCCTATCCCCCAATATGTAAGGGGAGGCAGGGTGCCCCCTGAGGGCAGGTTCATGAGAATCATGGAGGTTCACTAGAATCACCATCATACATCCTCAAAGGAAATACAGCACAACTAGACGTAGGGTATTACCTCATCTCAAGGGCTTGAACCAATATAAACCTTTTGTGTTCCTTTGCAATCCATTGAGTTTCGGTCCAATGAGTAGCCCTATATATTTATTGCCGATGTAAAACATCGACAGGCTGTCATGTTGTTGTCCAGACACGTCCAGTCTTTCATGACTTGGTTTACCACGAGTTGAGAATCCCCACGAACTACCGGTCGGCGGATGCCGAGTGATATGGCGATGCGGAGCCCATGGAAAAGTGCCTCGTACTCGGCAACGTTGTGAGATACTGGAAAATGTATTTGAAGGACAATATTTGAGTTTCTCCCCAGTAGGTGACATTAGGACGACGCCAACTCCTGCTCCGTCGATCCGTAGAGAACCGTCGAAGTACATCATCCAGTATTCAAGCTTGTCAGCTGGTGTGGCTATCTAAACTTCTATCCACTTGGCCACAAAGTCGGCATGTGCTTGGGACTTGATTGATGTCCTTGGCTAAAAGACAATATCAAACGCCATCAACTCGAGCGCCCATTAGGGATTCTGCCCGTGGCTTCGCGTTGTGCAAGTTGTCCTTGAGTGGATACGATGTGACGATTGTAACTTGGTGCGACTGAAAATAGTGCACCAACTTCCAGACAGTTATGAACAGACCATATAGCAGCTTCTGGACTTGGGGATATCTCATCTTGGATTCACCTAAGACTTCACTAACAAAGTAAACTCGCCTTTGAACTTTCTGTATGTGCCCTGGCTCTGCCTGCTCAACTACCAACACCGTGCTAACTACCTGAGTGGTTGCCGCCAGATATAGCATGAGTTCCTGGGGCATTTGTGACGCTAACACGGGTGGTGATGTGAGGAACTTCTTGAAGTCTTCGAAGGCTTGTTGGGCTTCTGGCGTCCATTGAAAATTGTCAACTTTCTTCAGTAATTTGAAAAAGGGCATACCCCGTTCGCTGAATCGGCTGAGTGCCGCCATGCAACCAGTCAGCTTCTGTACATCCTTCTGGCTAGTCGGGGGCGCCATGTTCATTATTGTGTTGATTTTCTCTAGATTTGCCTCGATGCCGCAATATGAAATGATGAAGCCGAGTAGTTTTCTGGGTTCAACTTCATCTTGAATCTCCGAAGGCTTTGAAATATTTCTTCTAAGTCGGCAATGAGGTCCTCCTTAACTTTGGTCTTGATCACCACGTCATCAACATACGCCTCCACATTGCACCCGAGTTGAGTGTGAAGACACCGCTAAATAGCACGTGGATATGTTGCGCCAGCGTTTTTCAACCCGAACGGCATAGTGACATAGCTGTATGCCTCGAATGGCATGATGAAAGAAGTCTTCAAGCAGTCCTCCTTTAGGCTGATTTTATGGTACCCTGAGTAACAGTCGAGAAAACTGAGTAATTCGCATCCCGAAGTTGAATTGACCACCTGATCTATTCTCAGTAGACCAAATGAATCTTTGGGACATGCCTTATTTAAGTCAGTATAGTCGGCGCACATGCGCCATTTACAATTCTTCTTCTAGACCAGGACTGGGTTTGCCAGCCAATCCGGGTGATACACCTCTTTGATGAACCCGGCTGCGAGGAGCTTGGTTATCTCCTCCCAAATAGCATCTTTGCGGTCTTGTGCGAAGCGCCGTAGTCATTGCTTGACTGGTTTGGAGTCCGACTTGACGTTTACGGAATACTCGATCACCTCCCTTGGTACACCAAGAATGTCGAAAGGCTTTCAAGCAAATATATCCTTGTTCGCCTGGAGGAAGGTGACGAGCACGTCTTCCTATTTGGGGTCGAGTCCGGTCCCGACAAGCACGGTCTTGGTGGGGTCGGAAGGGTCCAGGGGGATCTTCTTCGTTTCCGAGTCCGCTAAAATCCTCGACTTGGCTGCTTTTCTCACCGAGACTTGATCATCCTCGTTTGTAGTAGTTGCGGCTAGCCGGATATTGCTACATCCGACAGCCGCTTCATGAGATTGGGCCAGCTCGCAACTCTCCTTGTCGCAGGTGAAGACTTGCTTAACGTCACTGCGTAGGTAAAGTACTCCTGCTAGTCCTGGCACCTTGAGAACCATATATGTATAGTGCAGCATCGCCATGAATTTGGCGAGGGCAAGCCGTCCAAGTATAGCGTGATACGTGGTCTTGAAGTCGGCCATCTCGAAGCAGATGTTCTCCGTGCAGAAACTTTCCCACGTGCCAAAAGTAACTGGTAGAGTGATCTGTCCGAGTGGAGTTGAAGAGAGGCTGGGGATAACCTCATGTAAGGGAGCTATACTCGGCTACAGCTCGGATCTTGGTATCTTCATCTCGTCGAGCATCTTGGCGAACAAAATGTTGAGTGCCCTTCCTCTATCGATGAGAACCTTCTTCAACTTGATGGTCCTGATGATCAGGTCCAGGATGAGTGGATAACGTCCTAGATGCGTTACTCGGTCGGGTTGATCGGCACGGTCAAAGGTGATTGCTATTTCTGACCAACACAGATATTGGGGGGCGTCTGATGAGACAGAGTTCACCTCTCGGGCGGTTAGCTTCTGTTTGCGCTTGAACTCATACGCAGACGGCCCTCTAAATATGTGGTTGACCACAACCTAGGAATCTTGATAGTCACCAGCTGCGCCCGAGTCTGGCTTATCCTTATCCTTCTGCTCGCCAGATGTAGTTGTCTGCTCGAAAGCAAACTTCTTGAGCATGAAACAATTTTGGCCGCGTGGTTCCCCTTTGGGTGGAAAGGTCATGGCCCATTCATGACCTTCTATTAGTCGTCTGTCCTCGGGGGTCACGGTTGGCTGTGCTCGACTGCTGCCACAACATTGTCCGACTTGTGTTTGTGCTTGCCGGACTTAGTCGGGGCTGCGTCATCGATGTCCTTCTGCTCCTTCTGTCAGGGCTCCTTATTGTCATCTAGGGCCTCAGCAACAGCGTCGGCCGAGTCGGCATATTTGTTCGCCATGTTGAATAAAGCCTTGATAGAGTTGGGAGCCTTTCGAGTAAATTTGGCGATAAACTAGGTATCTCTGACTCCCATGCGGAAGGCAGCGATAACAACCTCATCCTTGATTTTGGGGATTGAGTTCCTCTTCTCGAAAAACCACTTGATGAAGTCGTGGAGGGATTTGTTCTTTCTTTGGTAGCATTGGTACGGATCATACTCGGAAGATGGCCTCTCGTAGGTTCCCTGGAAGTTTGCAACGAAACGTTCGCGAAGTTCCCCCCAGGAGCCAATTGACCACCTAGGAAGCCCCATTAACCACGTTATTGCTGAGTCGACCAGGGCGACTGGTAGGTAATTTGCCATAGCCTTGTGATCGCCTCCGGCCACACGAATTGCCAAGGTGTATACAGTTAGCCAGGACTCTGGGTTGGTCTTGCCATCATACTTCTCTATACCAGTCGGCTTGAAGCCGGATGGCCATTCAACTTGTTGTAGTTCGTGGGTGAACACCGGAACTCCTTCATCTGGGTGAGGGCTCCGACTCTGACTGCAGTGACAAAACCGCTCGTGGTGGAGGCCGAAGCGCTCATGCTCATCTTCAAGTTGGCGGCGTTCATCCTCCTCGCGTTCCCGGCATAGCGTTGATGTCGTGACGAAGATCTCACCGTAATCATCCTCGGGCATCCTGGTTGTCACGGCGCTCATCATGATGATCACGCCATCGATCGTTGCTTCGGTTGCCAAGAGACGTATGGTGGGACTCCGAGTGGTGTTGACCAGAGCCAACTGCTCGGTGCCGTGCTGAGGCAGATGAGAGTGCTGTAGCTGAAGCTGTCTTATTTGATGGTATGAGTATGGCTCTAGACTACTGTCATTGCTGGCATGCTGCAGCGGTGATCATTGCTTTTATCCTTGCAATAGTCGGGGTAGCCTGGTGGTCAGGCCTAAACTGCAAGGTGTCTAGTAGTGTGGCAGCGGCATGACATTCTATTGTGGGGTCACGAAGACGTCGTGGTCGCCTACTCAGGTTTGGAGGATCTCTTACTAAGCATTCTATCGATGTTTTACACCGGCAATATAACTATAGGGCTACTCGGCAAGGGGAAACTCGGTGGATTGCAAAGGAACACAAGGAGATTTTATACTGGTTCAGGCCCTTGAGGTGAGGTAATATCCTACGTCCAGTTGTGGTGGTATTCCTTTGAGGATTTGTGTCGATCAATGATCTCGTGCCCTCAGGGGCCGCCCTGCTTACCCTTATATACTGGGAAACAGGGGTACTAGGTAAGGAATCCCAACCAGATACGGCCAAGGGTTTTCTTCTTAGAGATACCATTCTTACCCGGCTAAGATTGTATATTCCTTTCTGTACAAGCCCAAACATGTACCGGGTGTGCTATTATATCTCTAACTACAAGACTCGGCCCATCCTCTATCCGAGTGGCCCATATGCTTGTGATGAGGTACCCGGGGCCCATGGCCTCCACAATCGCCCCTGAGACCTTCATAGTTGAGTCACAGCTGATGTCGAGTGCTCATCCTCCACGGTGAAGACTACCCGAGTGCATCACTTCCCGAGTACTCTTTGTCCGAGTATGTCTTCTTCTCGAGTCCTGCTTCATGTCAGCTGGCAGCGAGGCTATGAAGGGCTTTATGTAGATGTATGAATAGTATGCGCTGAATAGGCACACCTATTAGGTGTAGACAATTAAACATAAAGTCAAAGATCTTTAACCTTATAGTCTTCCCCGAGTAGTATACTACTGGTATATGAGACTCTTTGGTATCATGTCAACCGGAATATGATTTATAGTCTTATCGAGTAGCATGCTACTCATATATAAGAGTCTTCAGCTTCATGTCAGCCGGAAAAGGGGGGTTTATAGTCGCATTCCGAGTGGCGTCCCACTCGGATGTTAGACTCCTCAGCATCATGTCAGCTGGAAAAAACATTTATAGTCTTTCCCAAGTAGTGCACTACTCAAAAGTTAGACTCTTCAGCGTCATGTCGGCTGGAATAATGTCGCTCATGGCAACTGTTGGCCAAGCATGTAGGCCGAGTACCACTTTATGAAAATAAATCCATTTGCGTGGTCAGGTGTACTTGAGAAAGATACCTGCATCCCCAATTTTAATAAAGATCAGCTCATGATCCTTATAAAGATATATCCTCAATAACTAGTGGATAAGACAGATACCCAAAACATATATGTTTTAGCAATTAGGCCTTCATGAAGCATATCCCATTTACCTCATCGGTTCCTGTTAGTAGCACCTGTACTGTGATTTTAACACAGCCAGCGTACAGCCCATATTGAACGTGCTACTGTAGAAACTCATATCTTGGTGGCCCAGAAGAGAATACCGACTGTGTAGGCCAAGCCCCATTAGTTTGGCAGCAGGGCTCTATAAAGGTTGGGGGAGAGAGAAAAGATTCCTCTATCTTCCCAAGGTCGCAAATCGTTTCATCTTCCAGCTCCGCGCCGAAATTTTCGACCTCCCGCTCCGCTAGGGTTTCGCCATTGTTTTGCTCCTCCCCAACAAAGCTCGAGCGATTCCGCCTATCCCTTGTCTATCCGCCCAGCCGACCACATTTCCCCAAAATTTCCTATCGTCCTCAACCATGCCGAAGGTTCCAGATTTTGCCGGGGCGTCAAACGAGGGGTGGCTGACCTCGGATTGCAGCCGGTCGAAGCTGGAGAAGCTGGAGAAGTCGCTGCGGCTGCAAAGCCGCGATATAATCCACTGGCGCCCAGCTGAGGATGAGTCAGTTCCAAATCCCAAGCGGCGAAACTGTCAGTTTTGCCTCTTTTTTTGACCGGGGTTTGTTTCTTCCGTCCTCTGCATTCCTCCGCCGTCTTCTTAGTTTCTACGGATTGGAGTTGGTTAATCTGAATCCCAACTCAATCCTACAAATCTCTATCTTTGTGACTCTTTGCGAGTGCTATCTGGGTCTAGAGCCCCACTTTAATTTCCTTCAGGCACTTGTTCCACATTAAGCCCCAATCCTCCAAGACATAGGATCCAGGTGATTGGGGGGGCTGGTCTTCAGTTTGAGGAGTGCAGATGGGTGAAGAAAATATATATCAATCTTCCATTGAAATCCTCTCTGAAAGGTTGTTCATAAGGAGTGGGTTCTACTGTTCTATCTAGAACACTCCCTGCTGTTCTCAATTCACCGGAAAGCCCCCGGCGGTCTTGCCCAGTTGGTCGGTCGGATTTGTCCAACCTTCGAAGAGATAGGCCAAGTACATCAGCTGCTGGCGAAGTTGGAGAAATTCATAGTCAGCCGGCCTGACCGGTTGGCCCTTGGGTCGCTAAGGACTTCCTGACCTTCGGCGCATTTTGCCAACCTTTGGTTGAAGCTGAGGAGCGCGTTCTGCTGGATTTGTCACCCTAAGGGAAAAATGATGTTCCATGTTTGACCGATGTAGAGAGCAAAGAGTTGGCTGACGAGCAAAGTGACTTCGAAACATTGTTCGGTCTATTTTTCTCCAACGGGTTGTGTTTTGAGACCTTTTTGTTTTGAGGACAAAGAGGCAACTCCATATGCGCTTATAAGCCGAAACCAGCCTCGTCTGTCCGAGGTAACCTCTGCTCTTCTTGCTGTGATGAATGCTTGTAGACATGTATCCATTAATTGCCTTGCATTAGTGTGATGTGTACTGTTTGAATCATTTGTAGTGGTGTGAGGAGTTTGATGATGAGACTCCCGTCCTCTATTGGCCACAAAATCGAAGAAGAGTATGCCGTTCTTGAGAAGTCCTTATGCCCCAGCCCGACTCTGAGAGAGCCAGGAAGAAACCAGCTTTGTAACCGGGGCAAGGGGAGGGTTGTGCGGCAGAATGCCGCCTTATTGCCGGGTTGGTTTAAGGATAAGGGTACCTTTTTCTGCTGGCGCATGCCCCGTCAAGCCATCGAGTTCCCTGGGACGACCGGGACCGGCACAGGTCAAGGCTCAACAACATCGAGCCCAACCAAGTGCGTTGCCGAGTACAAGGTTGCCGCAGCACTGCCGAAGTTACCCGAGCATTTTCCCAGCCAACCAACACACGAACAGTTTGGCCGACCAGGACCAGAAATGCTACCTGTTTGGCGACGCCGCCGCGCCTTCAGGCCCGACCTTTGCCCAACAGCCCTCATTCAGTGCCAGCCTTTCTGGATCTCTCCCAAAACAGAAGCTCAGTTCTCCAAGAGGTAGGGTGATTATGGGTCTTTCTGAAATCATGTTCACATTTATAGCACCTTGATGCTTTGACTTGTTATGCCAGAAAGTGGGTCGACATCAATCTCAAGGAAAGTCACGTCGACTGCCCCTTGCTGTTTGACCCTGTCCCTAGCGAATCCTAAGGATGCCAGATTTGTTTTCAGCGAGCACGCTGCTGAGGTTCCGGCGGCGGGCCCAGTCGCAGAGGCTAAGACCATCCCGACTACAGGGCCACTGACGTCGGCCGACCAAGGGGTGGTTACCGAAGCTGCCGCTCCAGCCCCTAAGCCGGCGCTAGTTGTTGAAGTCGTCGTTGTAGCTCTTGAGCCAGCACCTGGTGTCAAAGGCGCCACTGCGATACCTGAGCCAACCGCCGAGGCCACAGAGGCCGCCGAGTTGGGGGCCAAGAGTCCGTCGCTATCCTGTTCGTCATCGTTGTCGTTGTCACTGTCCCTTCCTTTAGACAGATCCGACCTCCCCAAGATCGAGGCCCCTCCGCGCAGGTTCCTAAGGACGTTCCAGTGGACGGCACCCGACGGAACTGCACCAGAGCTACAGGTCGATGAGGTGGCAGGGAAGGGAACGTTAACCCCTGCTTCGTGCCACACTCACCGCGTCCGAGGGGATTCGGGTATGGTTTCCGTCGTATTGGAATTTTGGTAGTATTTCTTGACGCTTGATTCTGCTTTGACTTGTTACTCCCCAAGCAGAAAGTTGTTGACTCGCTCGGAGAAAATGCATGACGGTGCCTGAACCGAATCGCCCCCCAACTCCCAAGAATTGGAGCGAACTCCGGGCCTTGAAAGCCGAAGTGGAAGGCGTAGCCAGGAGAGGGAATCTTGGCTGAGGGAATGGGCATCACGCAAGCTTAGGAGTGAGAACTGGGACCAAGCAAGAAGATAAGAGGTGAGCCTCCAGGACACTTCTTCCTGACCAAATCCTTGATATATTTCTCCAGCCATGTTATTTCCCGACTGCCCAGTTGTGTCTTGACTGCAACGTCGAGTTCTTAACTAATCTGTCGTGCAGCCCTCGAAGCCAAGTTGAAGACCCGAACGGAGGGAGAAGAAAAGCTGAAGGAGGCCGAGAGAGCCAGGGTGAACTTGAAAAGGACAAGGCCGACCTGACAACAGCCAATACCGAGCTTGAGCGAGAGAGGGCCGAGTTGAAGGAGGCCAACGCCAAGCTCGAGAAGGAAAAAACCGAACTGGAGAGGACCTTAGCTAGATGGGAGGCCGACTACGACAGTAAGTCTCCCTTCTGACGATGATCTTAACCAATCCGTTAATTACTCCATCTGTAGTTTTACCTAACAAGTTTACTTATCGGTTAGAGCCCAGGTAGCTTTGCTAGAGCCAATTTCCAAGCCCAATTTAAGGCTTACGCAGAGGAGATAATGGGTCTCAAGGAGTCACGAGAGGCCTCCTGGGATCCGTGAGAGGGCTCCTTGTTACCTCAATGGATCCTCGCCCCCGTGGGAACCAGCTGCAGCTTGTCGCCCAAGTGGAGGCGCGCCTTGAGGATGCACGAGTGCCACTGAAGAGGTACTCGGATGAGCACGTCATTGTCGACGTAACCCGAACCCTGGCAATGACCAAGTCCATCAACCCGAGGGCAGATGTTGAAGCCATCGGGGAGGGGTTTGCCCGAGGAAACCAACTCCTAAGGAGTTCGTTGGATGCTGATAGCGCCAGGGAGGACCGACTGCAGAGATTATCACCTGAGACCTGGATCTGTAAAAACAGTGCATCATGCAGTCGATGTATTTTGGATTTTTGTAAGGACATGTGTAAATATATGTGCAATGTCTCCAAGCTTTAGACTAGTACTCAGTTGTCATTAGCTTTACTCGACCATATAGCTACACCGAGTTGATCGATAGGAACTTAATAAAAACGTTCAACCGTAGAAAGCTGTATTCGGGCAGACATAAGGAAAGTGACTAGTAAACTTCATAACTTAAGTAAAATAGGCTTGTATATTATTGACAAAGCACATATAATACATGCAGCCCCCGACTCACTACGCGGTTGGAACAAGCGGCGTAGTGAGTCAGAGAAAAACTGTACACATGAAATTTGTAAAACTCAGGTATAAAAAGGACGTAGCTGTTCTATATTCCATGAGTTGCCGATGGGGGCACCGTCTTCAGTCTTCAGTCGGTAGGCGCCTAGCCATGTGACTTTGGCTATAATGGACGGCCCTTCCCATATTGGGGATAGTTTGTGCCTTGCCAACTATATTGTTGTGATATCCCTCGCTTCTTCCAACTGATCTAATTTGACCAATCGGGTATTGTTGGAGATGTTTTCTGAGTAAGCCCGAACTCGCGGAGAGCCGAACTCTGACTCGGTTGGTAGCAACAGCCTCAGCACCGTAGACCAGGAAGAAAGGGGATTGTCCTGTTGCCCGACTGACCGTGATTCTGAGAGACCAGAGAGCAGATGGGAGCTCTTGGACCCACCGGCCCGCGTATGGTTGTAGTCGGTCGAATATCCTAGTCTTGATACCTTGTAAGACATACCATTGGCTACGGTTCAACCTGCCCGTTGCTCCGCGGGTGTGCCACAGACGCATAGCAGATCTTGATGCCGAAGTCATCACAAAAATCTTGAAAGATGCCGCCCGTGAACTGAGTGCCATTGTCGGTTGATGATTGCGGTTAGGGACCCCGAACCGGTATAAATATACTCATGATGAAGTCCTTTGCTTGTGCCGCTGTTATGGTTGCAACAAGTTTGGCCTCAATCCACTTGGTGAATTTGTCCACTGCGACGAACAAGTGTGTGAACCCTCCTGGCGCTTTATTGAAAGGCCCAACCATGTCAAGCCCCCATACTGAAAAGGGCCAAGAGATTGGGATTGTTTGAAGTTCTTGGGCTGGAAGATTGGTTTGTCTTGCGTAGAACTGGCAACCCTCACATGTGCGAACAATGTCTTTGGTGTCTGTTACTGCTGTTGGCCAGAAAATCCCTGCCGGTAAGCCTTTCTTCGACTAAACGTCCTGGATGTGTCATGGTTTACCGGTTACATATACATGCCGACTGTGGATCGAGATGTGTAGGATCTGCTTGCCCTCCTTGGTGGCTGACACAGCGCATTCTTTGAGGACGGTTTTGTCCGGATGCACTGGCTCTTCGGTATAGGTCTTCTCTTCGATGACTAAGAAACTCTTGCTTTGATGCTTGATTCGTTCGGCTTCACTGCGATCTTCTGGGAGTTCATCGTCCAGGAGGAATTTGAGAACAGGAGTCCACCAATCTTGACGTATGTGCAACACCTCGTTTGTAGCCAGGGTAGGTTCGCCTCCCGACTGGTCTGGTACTGGTTTCTTCTTGACTGATGGCTCCGTAAGTTGCTCGACAAAGATCCCTATCGGGACCGCCTCTCGCTGTGGATGCCCATGTTTGCCAGTTCATCTGCAGCATCATTGTATTGTAGTAAGACGTGTGTTATCTCCAGCCCGTCGAACTTGTTTTCTAGTTTGCGGACCTCCTGACAGTATGCCGCCATGGTATCGTCGAGACATGTGCAGTCCTTCATGACTTGGTTCACCACCGAGGTTGAAGAATCATGCACAAACCAGTCGACGTATGCCGAGTGATATAGCGATGCGGAGCCTGTGGATAAGTGCCTCATGCTCGGCGACGTTGTGGGAAGCCGGGAAGTGAATTTGTGTTAGCACGTACTTGAGTTTTTCGCTGGTGGGGCGACGTCAGTTAACGATGCCAGCCCCGGCGCCGGCGATGCCGTAGAGAACTTGTTCGAAGTAGACATTGGTCCAGTACTCTAGCTTCGCTTATCTGACTTTTGTAGGTAGTTTGAAAGCTTCCCGTCCACTCGGGCCACGAAGTCAGCTAGAGCTTGTGATTTGATTGCTGTCCTTGGCTGAAAGGTGATGTCGAACGCCATTAACTCGAGTGCCCATTTAGCGATTCAGCCGGTGGCCTCGCGGTTATGTAGGAGGCATCCCGAGTGGAAACGATGTGACCTTACCGTGACTTGATGTGCTCGGAAATAGGGCACCAACTTCCGGACAGTGATGAGTAGGACATAGAGCAGCTTCTGGACCTGTGGATATCTCATCTTTGAGTCTGCAAGGACTTCGCTAACAAAGTAGATTGGCCTTTGGACTTTCTGGATATGACCTTGTTCAGATCGCTTTCGAACCGACCAACACCGTGCTGACTACCTGAGTAGTTGTTGCTGCCAGGTAAGCATTAGCGGTTCTGGGGCTATGGGTACGGCCAACAGGGGGTGGTGATGTGATAGTAAATTGCTGAAATCTTTCGAAGGCTTTGCTGGGCTCCGGGAGTCCATTGGAAATTGTCCGTTTTCTTCAATAATTTGAAAAAGGGCATGCCCCGTTCGCCCAGTCGGGAAATAAACCGGCTGAGTGCTGCCATGCAGCCTGTCAGCTTCTGGATGTCCTTCTGGTTAGCTGGGGGAGCCATGTTCATAATTGCGTTGACTTTCTCCAGGTTGGCCTCGATGCCACGATGCGAGACGATGAAGCCGAGTAACTTGCCGGATGGCACACCAAAGGCACACTTTTCCGAGTTCAACTTCATCTTGAATCTTTGAAGGTTCTGGAAGGTTTCTTCCAGGTTAGCGATAAGGTCATCTTTGGACTTGATCTTGATCACCACGTCATCGATGTAGGCCTCCATGTTGTGCCCGATCTGAGTGTGTAGGCACCGCTGAATTGCCCGTTGATGCGTTGCTCCAGCGTTTTTCAAACTGAACGGCATAGTGATATAGCAGTATGCTCCAAACGGCATGATAAAAGATGTCTTTAGGTAGTCCTCCTCTTTCAGGCTGATTTGGTGGTATCCTAAGTAGCAGTCGAGAAAACTGAGAAGGTCGCACCCTGCAGTTGAATCTACCACCTGGTCTATTCTCAGTAAACCGAATGGTCCTTGGCACGCCTTGTTGAGATTGGTGTAGTCGACACACATGCGCCATTTACCGTTTTTCTTCTAGACCAGAACTGGGTTTGCCAGCCAATCCGGGTGATAGACCTCTTTGATGAACCCGGCTGCGAGAAGCTTGGTTATCTCCTCCCGAATAGCATCTTTACGGTCTTGAGCGAAGCGCCGCAGCCGTTGCTTGACTGGCTTGGCGTCTGTCTTTACATTGAGGGCGTGCTCGATCACCTCCCTTGGTACGCCCAGCATGTTGGACGGTTTGCATGCGAAGATGTCCTTGTTAGCTTGGAGGAAGGTGACGAGCACGTCTTCCTATTTGGGGTCGAGTCTAGTCCCGACTAGAGCAGTCTTGGAGGGGTCGAAAGGGTCCAGGGGGCATCTTCTTGTGTATGAGTCTACTGAAATTCCAACTTCGCTGCTTTTTTGGCCGGAACTGGGTCTTCCTCAACTTCTACTGTGACGGTTTGCCGAATGCTGTCGCGCCTGACTGCCGCCTCTTGTGATTGAGCCAATTCGCAACTCTCCTTGTCGCAAGTGAAGGCTTGCTTGACATCACTGCGAAGGGAGAGGACTCCTGCTGGCCCTGGCATCTTGAGCACCATATATGTATAGTGCGGTATCGCCATGAACTTGGCGAGTGCCGGTCGTCCGAGTATCACGTGGTACGTAGTCTCAAAGTCGGCGACCTCGAAGCAGATGTATTCCGTGCGGAAGTTATCTTGCGTACCGAAGGTGACTGGCAAGGTGATCTGCCCGAGAGGTGTCGAAGACAGGCCGAGAATTATGCCGTGGAAGGGTGCCGTACTCGGCCGCAGATCTGAATGAGGAATCTTCATCTCATCCAGAGTTTTGACGAATAGGATGTTGAGCGCGCTGCCTCCATCTATGAGAACCTTCTTCAACTTGATGTTCATGACAACCGGGTCCAGGACGAGTGGATAGCGTCCCGGGTGTGAAACCCGATCTGGATGATCAGCGCGGGTGAACGTGATGGACGTCTCTGACCAGCGCAAATATTGGGGGGTGTCTGCTGTAGAGATTGCGTTGATGTCGCATGCTGTTAGCTTCTGCTTGCGCTTAGACTCATACGCAGATGGCCCTCCGAAGATGTGGTTGAGTTCGGCCTGTGGATCTTGAAAATCGTCAGCCAGGTCTTGATCTGGCTTGTCCTAGTTCTTGTCGGTGCCAGATGTTGAAGCCTGCTCGGAAGCAAACTTCTTGAGCATGAAGCAGTCTTTGGCAGCGTGCTTGCCCTTGGGGTGAAAGGGGCATGGCCCGTTTATGACCTTCTGGTAGTCGTTGTTCCATTGGGGCCGCGACTTAGTTCGCTCCATGTTGGCCACCTCGTTGTCCGACTTCCGCTTGTGGTTGCCGGACTTGTTCTGTGATGGCATGTTGTCGGCTTTCGCCTTCAGGTCCTTCTGTCGGGACTTCTTTTTCTCGTCGAGGGCCTCGGCGACCGCTTTAGCCTAGTCGGCGTATTTGTTCGCCATGTCGAAGAGAGTCCGGATGGACGATGGTGGCTTCCAAGTGAATTTTGCGATGAACGGGGCGTCCTTTACTCCCTTGCGGAAGGCGGCGATGACGGCCTCGTCCTTAAACATCAGGATTTTGTTGCGCTTCTCGGAGAATCTCTTGATAAATTCACGCAGAGACTCATTCTTCTTCTGGTGTAGTTGATATAGATCATGCTCGGAAGACGGCCTCTTGTAGGTCCCTTGAAAGTTAGCGATGAACCGCTCCCTGAGTTCTCCCCAGGAACCGATCGACCGTCTCGGGAGCCCTGTCAGTGTCGATGCTATGCACCGGTAATAAAACTATAGGGCTACTCGGCGAGGGGAAACTCAATGGATTGTAGAGGAACACAGAAAGGTTTTATACTGGTTCAGGCCCTCGATGTGAGATAATACCCTACGTCCAGTTGAGGTATTATTCCTCTAAGGTGTTTTGGTGATCAATGATCTTCCGTGTGTTGTTCTCCGCCCTCAAGGGGCACCCTGCCTCCCTTTATATAGTAGGGGACAGGGGTACATGATAAGGATCCTAGCCGGATACGGCCAAGGGATTTCCTTCTTAGAGATAGAAACTTATCCGACGAAGACTGCTATTCCTTATCGTTCAAGGTAAGGCCTGCCGGGTGCTATCTTATCTCTAATTACATAATTCGGCCCATCCTCTATCCGAGTGGCCCATATGCTTGTGGTGAGGTACCCGGGGCCCATGGCCTCCACAGTAGCCCCTAAGACCTTCATAGTTGAGTCACAGCTGATGCCGAGTGCTCATCCTCCACGGTGAAGATTGCCCGAGTGCGATGCTCCCGAGTATTCTTTGTCCGAATAAGTCTTCTTCCCGAGTCCTGCTTCATGTCAGCTGGCAATGAGACTATGAAGGGCTTCATGTAGATGTATGAATAGTGTGCGCCGAATAGGCGCACCTATTAGGTGTAGCCCCCGACTTTGTGCTTAATTATGAAGACAATTAAACATAAAGTCAAAGATCTTTAACCTGATAATCTTTCCCGAGTAGATTACTACTGGTATATGAGATTCTTCGGTATCATGTCAACCGGAATAAACTTTATAGTCTTGCCGAGTAGGGAACTACTCGTATATAGGACTTTTCGACTTCATATCAGTCGGAATGTGTGTTTATAGTCTTGCCGAGTAGGATGCTACTCGTATATGGGACTCTTCAGCTTCATGTCAGCTGGAAATGAGGGTTTATAGTCTTTCCCGAGTGGTGTACCACTTAGAAGTTAGACTCCTCCGCGTCATGTCAGTGGGAAAAGATATTTATAGTCTCTCCCAAGTAGTACACTACTCGAAAGTTAGACTCTTCGGCGTCATGTCGGCTGGAATGATGTTGCTCATGGCAACTAATGGCCACGCATGTAGGCCGAGTACCACTGCATGAAAAATAAATTCACTACGTGGTCAGGTGTACCCGAGAAAGATACCTACATCCCCAATTTTAATGAAGACCAGCTTGTGATCCTTGTAAGGATATATCCTCGAGACCTTGTGGACAAAACAGATACCCAAACATATATGTTTAGCAGTAAGGCTCTCATGAAGCATATCTGTTTATCTCATCGGCTCCTGTTAGTAGCACCAGCGCTATAATTTCAACTCAGCCTGCAAGCAGCCCACATGGAGCATGCTACTGCAGGAACTCATATCTTGGTGGCCCAGTGCTGACCGTGTAGGCCCAAGCCCATCTAGTCGGCATTAGCTCTATAAAAGCGGGGAGAGAGAAAAAGATTCCTTCATCTTCCCCAAATCAGCCCATCGCTTCGTCTTCCACCTTCGCACCCAACTTTTCGCTTCCCGCCCGGCTAGGGTTAGCTGCTGCTATTCCCCACCCAAACTCGGGCGATTCCAATCCTCTTCGTCTGTTCCGAGCCCCCGATTCGTTTTTCCCCAAATCTTGCCGCTTCTAGCCATGCCGAAAGCTTCGGATCTTGCAGGTGCGCCAGAGAGTGCTTGGCCGATTTCAGATTGCGGCTCGGTGAAGCTGAAGCTGCTGGAGAGTCAACTGAAGTTGCCCAGCCAAGAGGTGATTCACTGGCGGCCGGCTAAGGGTAAGTCGGTCCCAAATCCCCAACCTAGTGAAACAGTAGTTTTCGCCTCTTTTTTCAATCGGGGCTTGTGCCTTCCATCTTCCGATTTCTTCTGCCGCGTCCTTGACTTCTACGGGCTGGAGTTGGTGCATTTGAACCCCAACTCGATTCTTCAGATCTCCATATGTGTTACTCTCTGTGAGTGCTTCTTGGGTGTTGAACCCCATTTTATTTTCTTTCGGCATCTGTTTCACATCAAACCCCAGTCCTCCAAGAATAACGTCAGTGTAATAGGGGGGGCTGGTCTTCAGCTAAGGAGCGATAGGAAAAAGTCATATCTTGATCTTCCCTTGAAATCCTCCTTAAAAGGCTGGCACAAGGAGTGGTTCTATTGCGCATATCTGGCTCCCTCCTTGCGGCCATTCACCGGCTTGCCACCAGTGGTTTTACCAAATTGGTCAGCAGAGCCATCCTTTGAGGAGATGGGCCAGGCGCATCAATTGTTGGTGAAGTTAGACGACCTCAAGAAGGCTGGCCTGACAAGACCTTGGGTGGCTCGTCGCTTCCTGACTCAGCGCGTCCAGCCGCTGAAGCTAAGGAGCGCATTTGGCTGGGCCTTTAAGGGCAAAAATGATCCTGACCGAGTAAGCAATGAGTCAGCCAACAAGCGCGTAGTGACCGAGACCCTGTTTGGTTACTTCTCTGAAGGGGTGACCGTGACCGAGGACGATAATCGCCGGGTCGCGGCCTATAGCTTCATTCGGCCCCGGACCAAGGTAATCTTTAATCTTCTTCTGTGATGAATGCCTGTGGGCTTATGTCTGTGATTGTTCAGCACTGCATGATGTATTTTGTTGACTCGTCTGTAGTGGCATGAGGAATTTGATGAAGACTCCCGCCCATTGTCGGCCGTTGCATCGAAGAAGAGGCCGAGGAGCCCCTCTGCTACCCAGCTCGACTCCAAGAAAGCGGGGAAGAAGCCCATTCTGTATCGGGGCGAGGAGGCCATGACGCCATGCGCCGTGGTAGGAAGCCTAAAGATAAAGGACACCGTCGCCGCGGCGCCCAGGCGATCAAGTCCCAAGTTGAGTCAGGACAACATTGCCGACCTGTGGGTTTGAGCCCAACATTGCCGAGTCCGGCAACAGTATCGCCGAGTGGTTGGCCGGAGTGGGTACCGCCGAGCACGGGGGTGCCCAAGCCGGCCACATCAGAGACGGGGCCGCCTCAAGCTGATGTGCCGCCGCCAATTGTGACGCCGACTAGCCCGACTGCTGAGCGCACTATGCCGGAACCTGAATCACCCGGTGGGAGACTCAAGTTCTCCAAGAGGTATGCTGCTCCGGGTCTTCTGGGATTCTTGCCTGTTGAAGTAGTGTTCTGATATCTTGTTTGTCATGCAGGAAGCAGGCCGATATCGATCTCAAGGAGACCGATCCGACCGCTCCCCTTGAAGAGCCTACCCTAGCCGAGCCGGCGGCCGCGAACATACCCGCTGAGCCGGTGGCTAGCCCAGTCGTGGAGACTGAGGTGGTCCTGACTGCAGGGTCGCCGTCGCCACCCGACCAAGAGGCAGTTGCTGAGGTTGGGGCCCTAGCCCCTGAAGTGTCGCCCACCGCAGAGGCCGCTGTTGGAGCCCCCGAGTCAATCCCCGAGGCCGCAGGGGACGACTGTATGGAGGCTGGGACCCCGTTGCCGTCGTGGTCGTCGTCGTCAACGTCGCCGCCACCAGAGATCCCGGACCTGCCTCGGATTGAAGCTCCTCCATGTAGGATGCCCCGGACATTCACCTGGACAACGCCTGACGGGACCGTGAAGAGCTTCTGGCTTAATGAGGCCGCAGCGAGGAGGGAACGCGAAAGGTTGCTCCGTGCCGCCATTGCCGGGTCCGAGGGGGTTTGGGTATGACCCCCGTGATAAGAGTCCTGATGGTCTTCTCGTTTTGACGTCTTGACTCCAATTTTGACTTGCTCTCTCCTTGAGCAGGAGCTTGTTGACCGCAACAAGGCGATGACTGAAATCCTGGTCGAAATGGCCCCCCATCTCGTGGAACTGGAGCAGCTCCGGGCATTGAAGGCCGAGATGGAGGCGCGTCACTCGGGGAGGGAAGCCTGGCTAAAGAGTGGCGCCGATCAGCTCAGGGAGGAGACTTTGGCCCTAGCCGGAAAGATCAGAGGTAAACTCTCTGAATGCACCTTCCCGACCGAACCATCGACATATTCATCCAGCTGCGTTGTTCTGGACTGCCCAGTTATGTCTTGACTGCATGGTTGAGCTCTTGGCTAATCTGTCGTGCAGCCCTCGAAGCAGAGTTAAAGACCCGAACAGA
Source organism: Oryza meyeriana var. granulata (assembly GCA_003991445.1). NCBI lineage: Eukaryota > Viridiplantae > Streptophyta > Magnoliopsida > Poales > Poaceae > Oryza > Oryza meyeriana. Next base: position 96,162 of record RYFJ01000090.1, read on the forward strand.
GAGGGAATCCCAACTGAAGGAGGCCGAAGAAGCCAGGGCCGAGCTTGAGAAGGTCAAGGCCGACCTGACAAAGGCCAACGCCGAGCTTGATCGGGAGAAGGCCGAGTTGAAAGAGGCCGTCGTCAAGCTCGGTAAGGAAAAAGCCGAACTAGAGAAGACCGTGGCTGGGTGGGAGGCCGACTACGAAAGTAAGTCCTCAACCCGACCGTGATCTTAACCAATCCATTAATCATTCTATCTGCAACCGAGTCTGACAAGTTTACTTGCCGGTGGACCCGGACAGACATGAGAGTCAATGTCTAGGCCTAGTATCGGTTTTACACAGAGGAGATAAGAGTCATCGGGGAGTCACGAGAGGCCATCGTCGGGTCCGTGAAAGAGCTCCTTGACCTCATAGATCCCAGCCCTATGGGAACCAGTTGCAGCAGGATCCCCCAAGTAGAGGCGCGTCTTGAGAACGCACCGAGTGCCCTGAAGAGGTACTCGGATAAGCGTGTTGTTGCCGGCATGGCCCAAACCTTGGCGATGACCAAGTCCATCTACCCGAGGGTAGATATTGAAGCCATCGGGGAGGGGTTTGCCAAGGAGACGACGCCCGAGAAGGCGCTGGAGCTGATTGCCCGGGCGAAGCCGACTACTGAGATAATCACCCGAGACCTAGGTCTGTAAGGGCAACGCATTATGTAGTCGGTATGTATAAACTTTTGTGGAAAACATGTGTAAATATATGTGCGGCACCACCAAGCTTATGTACTCAGTCGTCATTAGCTTTACTTGACCGTGGAGTCTGTGCCGAGTTATTCTGTTAGAACTTAATAAAATCGTTCAAAGTAGGAAACTGAACTTGGGCAAACGCAACAGTTGTAGTAAAGCTTCGTGACTGAGTAGGACGAGCTCGTATATTATTGACAGCACATATATACATGCAGCCCCCGACTCACAACTCGGTTGATACAAGCGGCGTAGTGAGTCAGAGAAACTATACACATGAAAAAAGTATAAAACTCAGGTATAGAAAGGACGTAGCTGTTCTATGTTCCATGAGTTGCTGATGAGAACACCGTCTTCGGTCTTCAGTCGGTAGGCGCCTGGCCACGTGACCTCGGCTATAATGAACGGCCCTTCCTAGATTGGGGATAATTTGTGCCTGTCTTTGGTGGTTTGTATTTTCCTCAGAACGAGGTCCCCGACCAAAAAGGCGCAGCCACGGACATTGCGGTTGTGGTAGCGATGCAGGCCTTGAAGATACCTTGCCGACTGAATTGTTGCGGTGTCCCTTGCTTCTTCCAACTGATCTAGCTCGACCAGTCGGGTATTATTTGAGTCATTTTCTGAGTAAGCCTGAACTCGCGGAGAGCCAAACTGTAACTCTGTCGGTAGCATAGCCTCGGCAGCGTAGACCAGAAAGAAAGGGGATTGCCCTGTTGCCCGACTAATCGTGGTTCTTAGGGACCAGAGAACCGATGGGAGTTCTTGTACCCACCGGCCCGCGTATGGTTGTAGTCGGTCGAATATCCTGGCCTTGATGCCTTGCAAGACCATACCGTTGGCTCGTTCGACCTGCCCGTTGCTCCGCGGGAGTGCCACAGATGCGTAGTAGATCTTGATGCCGAAATCTTCGCAGAAGTCGTGGAATACGCCGCCCGTGAACTGAGTACCGTTGTCGGTGATGATGCGGTTAGGGACCCCGAACCGGTATAGTATACTCATGATGAAGTCCTTTGCTCGTGCCGCTGTAATTGTTGCAACGGGTTTAGCCTCAATCCACTTGGTGAATTTATCCACCGCGACGAATAGATGTGTAAACCCTCCTAGCGCTTTCTTGAAAGGCCCGACCATGTCGAGCCCCCATACTGCGAATGGCCAAGAAATAGGGATGGTTTGGAGTTCCTAGGCTGGAAGATTTGTTTGTCTTGCGTAGAACTAGCAACCCTCGCACTTGCGAACAATGTCCTTGGCGTCTGTTACTGCTGTGGGCCAGAAAAATCTCTGCCGGTAAGCCTTTCCGACTAACGTCCTGGATGCGGCATGGTTGCCACATATGCCCGAGTGAATCGACTGCAGAATCTGCTTGCCCTCCTCGGTGGTGACGCAACGCATGAGGACACCAGATGCGCTCCTTCGGTACAGGTCTTCTCCGACTAGTAGGAAGCTTTTGCTTCAACGCTTTATCTGCTCGGCTTGACTCCAGCCAAGCCCCGACGTGGATTTGTAGAACGTACTTCAGTTTTTCGCCAGTGGGGGACGTCAATATGACTCCAGCCCCAACGCCGCCGATCCGTAGAGAACCGTCAAAGTACATTGTCCAGTACTCTAGCTTTGCTGTTGATGTAGGCAGTTGAACTTCTGTCCACTCAGCCACGAAGTCAGCTAGAGCTTGTGATTTAATTGCTGTTCGTGGCTGAAAGGTGATATCGAACGCCATCAACTCGAGTGCCCATTTAGCAGTTCGGCCGGTGGCCTCGCGGTTGTGAAGGACATCCCCGAGTGGGAACGCTGTGACCACCGTGACTTGATGTGCTTGAAAATAATGCACCAACTTCCGGACTGTGATGAGTAGGCCATGTAGCAGCTTCTGGACCTGCGGATATCTTGTCTTTGATTCGGTAAACACCTCACTGACGAAGTAAACTGGCCGTTGTATTTTCTGGATATGACCCTGTTCGGATCGCTCGACCACCAATACTGTGCTGACTACCTGAGTGGTTGCTGCCAGATATAGCATTAGCGGTTCTTGGGGCATAGGTGACGCCAGCACGGGAGGTGATGTAAGGAATTGCTTAAAGTCTTCGAAGGCTTGCTGGGCTTCCGGAGTCCATTGGAAGTTGTCCGCCTTTTTGAGTAGCTTGAAGAAGGGCATACCCCGTTCGCCTAGTCGGGAAATAAACCGGCTGAGTGCCGCCATGCAGCCTGTCAGCTTCTGGATATCTTTGAGGTTAGTCAGGGGAGCCATGTTCATTATGGCGTTGACTTTCTCCGGGTTAGCCTCGATACCGCGATGCGAGACAATGAAGCCGAGTAACTTTTCGGATGGCACACGGAAGGCGCCCTTTTCTGGGTTCAACTTCATCTTGAATCTTCGAAGGTTTTGGAAGGTTTCTTCTAGGTCAGCGATGAGGTCTTCTTTGGACTTGGTCTTGATCACCACGTCGTCAACGTAGGCTTCCACGTTGCGCCCGATCTGAGTGTGGGAGATTGACGATCTCTCCCCTTCTCGGCCCAACCCGGGCTGGCTCAAGGCCCAGCGCAAGTCAGACGCCGAAGGAGAGAGTTGTCCCGATGCTTGGCGATGTGAAGGACTGCCGCAGTAAGTCATGGAAGGAGATCGCGGCGTCCTGTGGGCCGACTGGCGCTACGTCGGCTGGCTCCTCGGCCGGCTGGATTAGATCTGTTCCGGCCAAGGTAAGGTTGCCAATCTGGTTGGCAATGAAATTGAGACTTTCGAAGGAAATCTTGTCTCCCGGGGAGAACATGTTGCCGTCGACTCCGTTTGTTGGATCCATCGAATTTGCTGATGAAGAATTCGCCGGAGCCCCTACCTGGCACGCGAACTGTCGATGCTTTGCACCGGCAATAAAACTATAGGGCTACTCGGCGAGGGGAAACTTGATGGATTGCAGAGGAACACAGAAAGGTTTTATACTGGTTCAGGCCCTCGATGTGAGGTAATACCCTACGTCCAGTTGAGGTATTATTCCTCTGAGGTGTTTTGGTGATCAATGATCTTCCGTGTGTTGTTCTCCGCCCTCAAGGGGCGCCCTGCCTCCCTTTATATAGTAGGGGACAGGGGTACATGATAAGGATCCCAGCCGGATATGGCCAAGGGATTTCCTTCTTAGAGATAGAAACTTATCCGACTAAGACTGCTATTCCTTATCGTTCAAGGTAAGGCCTGCTGGGTGCTATCTTATCTCTAATTACATAATTCGGCCCATCCCCTATCCGAGTGGCCCATATGCTTGTGGTGAGGTACCCGAGGCCCATGGCCTCCACAGTCAGCCATGTCCTCGCTGAGTCGGCTAGTGCGACTAGGAGGTAGTTAGCCATGGCTTTGTGGTCACCACCGGTAGCTCAAATTGCCAGGGTGTATACGGTGAGCTAGGAGTCGGGGTTGGTTTTGCCGTCGTATTTCTTGATCCCCGTAGGCTTGAAGCCCGACAGCCAGTCAACCTCCTGGAGCTCGTGGGTGAAAGCCGGAACGCCTTCGTCTTCGAGAGGGCTCCGTCTCTGATTACGGTGGTTAAACCGCTCGTGGTTGAGGCCGAAACGGTCATAGTCGTCCTCCAATCGGCGACGCTCGTCTTCTTCACCTTCGTGGCACCGAGCATTAATGGTATGTCGGAGGTTGCGTGGTAGACGGACTCGGAGATCTTGGTTGGGCTGGTGATCGTACTGGTGACGCCGCTAGTTGTTGTTGTTGTTGGTGTCGCCGAGTGATGTTTGTCGCGATTCCTCATGTGGCCGACTAGAGCCAGCCGCCCGGCGTCGTGCTGACGTAGATGATCCTGCCGCCGAAGAACCCGACTGGTTGGTTGGCACAAGTGTGTCACCCGACTGCTGTTGCTGCTCATAGGCAGCAGCTATAATCATCGCCTTGATCTTGGCGATAGTCGAGGTGGCCTGGTGGTCAAGCCCGAGCTAAAGTGTGTCCAGTAGGGTTGCAGCAGCCATGACATTCTGTTGTGGCGTGACGAAGACGTTGTGGTCACCGACTTTGGTCTGGAGAATTTGTTGCTAGGCGGTTCGCCCAGCCTTGCGTAGCCCATCGTTGCGAGCCATGCAGTCAGCTTCCTCTTGTTGACGTAGCCGGCACGCCTCCTCCTGCTGCTCCTCTTGTAGTCGGCGCACCTTGGGTGGTGGTGTTGAAGCCATGAAGATCTCACGGGGCAGGAGAAAGCTTGCCAGACTGGAGTCCGAACTAGTGTTCGAACCGTTGTCTAACCTGGAGTCGGAGTCCGAGTAATTCATCGGAGTAAGAACGACTCCGACCTCTCTAGATCCAATCTGAAATGGCGCTTGGCCGTGTCCAACCTGAATCGCAGGAGATCGGGTCTGCCGCGTGGGATGTAGATCCGCGGCGTCGCCGGGTCTGCTAGGGAGATTAACAATCTCTCCCCCTCATAGCCCTACCCGGGCCGGCTTGAGGCCAAGCGCAAGCCGAACACCGAAGGAGAGAGTTGTTCCGAGATCCGGCAAGGTGGTAGATTGCCACAGCAACTCGGCGAGTGTGGCTACAGCATCTTGTATGCCAACTGGCGCAGAGTCGGCTGGTTCCTCGGCCGGTTGGATCGGATCTGCGTTGGCCAAGGTGATATCGCCGAATTGATTGGCGATGAAGTTGAGGCTTCCGAAGGTTATTATATCTCTAGGAGAGAACATGCCGCCATCGACTCTGGTTGCTAGATCCATCAAGCTTGTAGATGTGAAACTCGCCGGAGCCCCTACCTGGCGGGCCAACTGTCGATGTTTTACACCAGCAATATAACTATAGGGCTACTCAGCAAGGGGAAACTCGGTGGATTGCAAAGGAACACAAGGAGATTTTATACTGGTTTAGGCCCTCGAGGTGAGGTAATACCCTACGTCCAGTTGTGGTGGTATTCCTTTGAGGATTTGTGTCGATCAATGACCTCGTGCCCTCAGGGGGCGCCCTGCTTCCCCTTATATACTGGGGGATAGGGGTAATAGGTAAGAATCCCAGCCGGATACGGCCAAGAGATTTCCTTCTTAGAGATACATCTTACCCAGCTAAGATTGTATATTCCTTTCTGTACAAGGCAAAATCTACCGGGTGCTATTATATCTCTAACTACAAGACTCGGCTCATCCTCTATCCGATTGGCCCATATGCTTGTGATGAGGTACCCGGGGCCCATGGCCTCCACACATTCCGCCCAGCCTTGCACAGATTGTCATTGCAAGCGTCGCGCTCGGCTTGCAGGCATCGTGCGTCTTTCTCCTGTTGCTCACATAGTCGGCGAGCTTCCTCCTCTTGCTGGTCATGTAGTCGTCACGCGTCTTGGCCAAGGGTTGATCCCTTTGATGCCATGAACACTTCGTATGGTGGAGAGAAGCTTCCTGAACTGCTATCAGATTGTGAGTCAGAGTCAGAGTAGTTCAGGGGGGTGATTACAACTTCAACCTCCTTAGATCCGATCTCGAGCTGCTTTGGGCCGTATCTGAGTCAAATTTCGGGGGATTTGTTCTGCCCTGTTAGATTGAGATTGAAGGTGTCCATGGCATTGCTGAGTCCAAGAGGGAGATTGACGATCTCCTCCTCCTCTAGCCCAATCTCAGTTGGCTCAGGGCCGAGTCCGAGTCGAACACCCTGAGAAAAAGTTGTCCCTGGACTCATGGATCTTGCAAATAGCCGCAGCAGGTTGCCGAAGACGGCTGCAGCATTGAGTAAGCCGACTGGCACGAAGTTGACTTGGTTCTTGGCTTACCGGGTTGAATCCGAGTCGGTCAGGGTGAGGTCGCCTAGTTTGTCGGTGATGAAGTTGAGGCTCCCAAAGTAGATGGTTTGCCCGGGGAAGAACTTGACGCTGTCAACACCGGTGGTTGGATCCATCAGGCTTGATGACGATGATCTCGATGAAGTCCCTACCTGGCATGCCAACTGTCGATGCTTTGTATCGGCAATGATAATATGGGGCTATTCATGAGACCTAAACTTGATGGACTATAAAGGAATAGAAAATGATTTTATCCTAGTTCAGGCCCTCAATGTGAGGTAATACCCTACTTACAGCTATTATGTATTGCCTTTAAGGTTTCTCTAGTAAGATTCTGTATGCCCTAGGAGGCTCCCTACCTCCCCTTATATACTGAGGAGATAAGGTTACACGGTAGGAATCCCAGTCGGACTTGACCAAGGGATTTCCTTTTAGGAGCAAAACATAACCAGCTAGGATTATATCCCTTTCCTTGTCATACAAGGTAACACAGGCTGAGTTCTATTGTATTCCTAAATACATGATTAGGCCCATCCTCTATTCGAGTGGCCACAAAGCTTTCCACGAGGTACCTAGGTCCCATGGCCTCCACAGTTGGTTAATTAATTTGCCAACTTGAACTTGATTAATGATGGGTTGTGAGCGCATGGAATGATGATGTTGCTAGTGGTGCTCATGACACTTAAGAACCGGTTCGCAAGGTACTTGCTGCGAAGTAATACTCGTACTAACCACAAGCTAGAATGGGTAATGGCAGGAACTAAAGTGTGATTCATTCAACCGGAGGCCCCACGGTGTGTTGTGGTAGTCATAAGTCTACGCATGGCAATCATCAATAAGTCCATGTCCCCGGGCGCTGGGCCGTCTCCCTATTAGGAGCCTGATCAGTTCCTGCAAGACAGATGGTTCGGTAGGTGGCTCTCTTGTTGTGCGGGTTTTATGGAGGGTCCTGTCACAACTCCTTTCCGAGGTACCATGGTGGCATTGAGGCACACGGTGACATGTTGTGGGGTTGTGTCTTGTGGGTAAATTGGTACACCTCTGGCTAGAATAAAATTGTTCGAATAACCGTGCCCGTGGTTAATGGGCGGCCTAGCAATGTTTTTTGTGATTAGTTCCACACTACTCCTTAATGAAAATAAATGGTGGAAACTTAATAGCTCCAGTTTGGAGGGTATGGTTTTGGGCCTGAACTGCATTGGAGTGCTGTTCGGAGATTGGTTAATGCTGATATTAATTAAACTATACTGTTTTAAAGTGTTTTTAAATGCAAATGTTTTAAATGCTATTTGTGCAAATAAGCCATACTATGTTTTTCCTTCGAAATCCTGTTGCATTATTTTGCATTCCTGTGTGGCTTGTTGAGTATAGTGGATGGTACTCAGTCTTGCAATATTACCATTATCAGAGTGAAGATTTGCGTGAAAGGAGAAGTTTTGGTGTGTCTTATACCTCTGTTTAGTTGCCTGTGGGTGTGGTGCTGAAGCTTCACTAGATTGTCGTTCCACTGCTGTTTTCTTCCATGTGAGGACTAAGTGGCTCTTCTGTAAGTATCTATTATTATTACCTTTTGGTAATGTTTATCAAATTGTTGATTTATGTACATCGGCTAATTCCTGGATAAAGATTTAATGCACAAATTAGCTTCAGAAATTTTAGTGAATTTCCGGACGTGACACTGTCTGATAAATATTTTCCCCTTTATATGATGTTCTCGTCTATACATGAATGGAGGCAATTCACTTTCCTATAGTCTGACTCGAATATGGCTTAGCGCCTGTCGGGATCGGATATAGGGAAGATGAGATCATCAATTCCACACTCGGCCTCGCCAAAGCCGCAGTCACTCACACCTAATAGGTGCACATGCTACACTTTCTGTTTTTGCTCTTAATGGTTAAAAAAATACTCAAATAGCATAAATTTTGATCCGTGAAGCTTTGCTCCATGAAAGACGAACTCAAATCACCCAAAACGTATATCTAGGAAAGATCCATGAGCCAACTCCCGGTGCTCGGGGGCTATGACTACTCGGGCATAGTGTTTAAACGTAAGGAGTCAACTACTTGGGAAAATTAAAATCAATAAAAGGAAGAACACATATTTACATATATTGCCAAATACATAAATTTTTTTCGAGTGATTGTTCTCTACATTAGATGCTACTCATCCAATATGTTTATAATGCAGGTTTAAGATCTAGATACGCGTGACAGGAACTCATGGCTATAAGCCTATCTCCTACGCTCAAGGACTGGACCCGTCTCCCCACATACACTTGGAGTGTGACGCTTCAAGAATCACTCGGAATGCCTCGTGAGGGCCACTAGCTGAGTACTAGTGCTAGTCGAGATTCGGATGTCACCTTTACCTTGACACGCCCCATGAGGGCCAACAACCAACCTCCAACACTTGTCGGCGCTTGGGTACTACTCTGCTGTGTAGGGTACGGCCCATGAGGGTCACCAGCCGAATCCTATGCAAATGCAAGGTTCAAGTACCTTATTTGGCTATGACTTTGCTGGATAAGGTACACCCCATGAGGGTCGCCAGCTGAATCTTATGCTAATACGAGATTCGGGTACCTTATTCGATCACAATTTTGCTAGGTTGGATACGCCCCATGAGGGTCGCTAGCCGAATTCTACGTTAGCGTAATGTTTGGGTACCTATTTGGTCAAACAAAGAACGAAGCCACTATGGGAGCTCTCAGTCAAGAAGAAGCCAGAACCCATGCAGTTGGAGGTTGCACCAAACCTGGAGTTCTCATGCGTTACATCACACCTGAGAAGGGCAAGTGGATTCTACAATCTATCCACCCGGGCATCTGTGGCAACCATGTTGCATCTATAATGTTAGTCGGAAAAGGCTTTTAGTCAAGAATTCTTCTGGCCAACTGCGATTACCGACGCAAAAACACTCATTCGATCATGCGAGGGATGTCAGTTTTTCGCTCGACAAACCCATCTGCTAGCACAAGAGTTGCGGACTATCCTAATTTCATGGTCCTTTGCAATCTAGGGGTTTGACATGGTCGGGCCATTCAAGAAGGTGCTAAGAGTGTTTACACATCTGTTTGTCACGGTGGATAAGTTCACAAACTTGATTGAGGATTGACCCGTTGTTACCATTACTACGGCTAGGGCGAAAGACTTCATAATGAGTATAATCTATAAATTTAGAGTCCTGAATCACATCATCACGGACAATGGCACTCAATTCATGGGTGACATATTCAAGGATTTCTGTGATGATTTTGACATCAAAATCTGCTATGCTTCCGTGGCACACCCCCAGAGCAATGGGCAGGTTGAGTAAGGATCAAAATCACTAAATTTTATTGGGCTAGCTAGGTAGGTCGGTTTGGGCCGGCCTATTCAGTAGTGGGATGAAAATATGAGTTCTTAAATAGCATTCCCTATTGGGTTGCCCGCTGGTTGCATTAAAATCACGATGCAGGTGCTATTTTAGAAGAACTAATCAAATAATCAGATACGCTTCATACTACACAGACTGTCAGGTGTATTCATTTGGGTATCTTGATTATTTCAAGGTATTGAGGATATATCGTTATAAGGATTAACATCTGGTCTCCATTAAAATTAAAGATGCAGGTATCTCTCAAGTACACTTCATCACGCATTGGACCTGAGTCCATAGTGATAAAAGGCTTACAAGCTTAGCCAAATTGCCATAAGCAAATTTTCGGTCATAATTGACTGTAGAGTTCAATTTCTAATAAACATATCACTCGAGAAAGACTCTAAGGTTAAAAATCTCTAACTTTATGTTTAGTTGCTTCACAACTAAGCATAAAATCGGAAGCTACACCTAATAACTGCACCAATTCGGTGCATACTATTTATTTATTTCCATAAACCCCTTGCTAGCCTCATTGCCAGCTAACAAGAAGCAGGACTCTAAAGGAGAAGCATTCGGACAATAAGTACCAGGGAGAAAAATACTCAGGAACTTCTTCACCATGGAGGACGAGCACTCGGCACAAGCTGTGACTTAACTATGAAGGTCTTAGGGAATACTATAGAGGCCATGGGTCCCGAGTACCTCACAGAAGGCAAATGTAGCCATTCGGACAGAAGATGGGTCGGCCCATACGATTAGGGATAAAGTAGGACTCAGCTTCATGTTACCTTGCATGATAAGGAAAAAGATATAATCCTAACTGAATACTCTATGTACTGATGAGAAAAACCTTTGATTGTATCCGACTAGATTTCCTACCATGTAATTTTCATCCCTCCATGTATATAAGGAGAGATAGGGAGTCCCCTGGGGCAGAGGGAAACACATCAAGAAACTCACCAGAGATCAACTCATACACAACCAATACCGCGAAAGCAATACACAACTAGAGTATAGTATTACCTCACATTAAGAGCCTAAACCAGTATAATCCCCTATATTCTTTTGAATTCATCGAGTTTAAATCCAACACATAGCCCCATATTCAATATTGCCGATATAAAATATCGACATCAATGTTGACCGGTCCAGGTGGTCACCTCCTGGCCTAGGGCCGACATGTCTATCTCACAGAGTTCATTAACCGATTTTAAACCGGTTTTAAGTTGGTGGGCCCCATATGTCAATGAGACATAGTTTAAAATAGCTTTTAATTAGGTTTTCTTAATTGACATGGCCCACCTGTTAGTCACAGGTACTAAACAAGTTATTAGCACTAACCACGGTGGTTAAATTCAAATAATCCTAGGCCCACATGTCAGTCGCACCCTTCCTTTCTTCCTTCTCTCGCTCGCTAACTGTTCCCTCTCTTGCCGCGCGGCCGCTGGCCCAGAGCGGCTCGAGCGAAGCACTGCCAGGCCGGGGCCTAGGGCAGCCGGCGAGGGGTGGTCTCTGGGGACCTCCGCCGTGTCTGGGCGGCAGCACGCTAGCAGCGGAGGCGAGGAACGGTGTGGCGGTTGGTTGCATTGGCGTGGCGGCTAGGAACCAGGCGTGCCAGTGGAGCAGCGGCTGGGCGACGGCGCGGGGGACCGCGGCGGTGTCCTACGGGCCTCAGGAGGGCCACTGGAGGGCACCTGGTTACTAGCATTGGCCGGCGGTGGTCATGAGGGTGGAAGCTGTTGGGCGGCGGCGGGCGTGGTGGAGCAGAGCTCGATTCCGCCGTGAAATTTGCCGAGACAGTGGTGCGGCGGCTGGCGGCTTGCTCCTGTAGAGCTTTGCCACAGGCAGGGGAAGGTTTACCCCCACTTAGCCGGGTGGGTACGGCTCGAGCTACGGCATCCTCTCCGTTGGTGCGGCGGCGCAGTCATGCCATCGGCGGTAGCGTGTAATTGACGGCACGGGGGCTAGGGCTCACTAGAGGGGGTCCTAGGTTACCGTTAGGCGAGCCGGCGGGACTGGTTTGTGGCAAAGCCAAACAGAGCGTGGCTCTCGCATCCTTACTGGCATGCGTGACAGCGCGGCGGTGCGGCTAAAGCGGCGGCGCCGTGGCCACAGTGCCTTCGGCTCATCACAAGCAAGCAGTGGGGAAGAGGAGATGGTAGGATGGCCAGTTTCTCACCGTATGGTAGCTGGGAAGCGGCCGCACAAAGGCGGCGGCGGGGAGAAGCTACGGGCCGGCGTTCCTGTCGGTGGAGATCGTGCTCGCTGTTCGTCCTTGCGTCCTGGTAGTGGTGAGGTGGTGAGGTTCACGCGGGATTCGTCCTCAGCGCGAGGCCCGTTCCTAGCTCTCCGGTCCTCTCCTGCTCCGGGGCCGGCCGAAGCTCGAGTTCGTCTTCGTCTCGCGGAGAGCAGTGCATCTTGAGGTCTGTACGGGACGCGCGTCGCGTGGCTGCATCTGCGGTGACGGAGGAGGGAGAGAGAGAGCAGGGCGCAGGATGGGGGAAAGGGGAGGATTCGTCCTGCTCTACCCCGGGCGGAGCGCGTGGCAGCGGCGGGCTGGCTCGGCGGCGGGGCCACGGTTACTGGTTCTCAGCAGTGCTGCCCTGTGCGGCTGACATCGTTGACGCGAGTGCGTGAGTGGGATAGGAAAATGGGGAGTGGCACGGTGTGCATCTGTCCACGGCTTGTCGTCGAGCGGACCGTGCTGTCCGCTTTTGGTGCTGCGCAACGGCATGCAGGCGTCGCGGGCCCGAGGCGAGCGGCACAGCGCACGGGAAGAACAGTTGGGGAGCGGCGCACCAAAGGGGTAGGTGAGCGGCGGCACGTGACGCTAGGCGGTGCGGCTCGACGTCTAGGATTTCGGGCATGGCATGGCACGGCGGTTCGGGCAGCGGGCATCTACGGGCTCGCCGTCTGTGAGAGCGGCTTGGACTTTGTTTGGGTTCGACGGCGAGAGGGAGGGCACTGGTGAGGCTCGGCGTCACTAGCCGGCTTAGTTGGTCGGCTCAATAGGCCACTTGGGCTGGGCTGTCTAGCCTCCAGCTGGGCCAGTCTTTGTTGGCTAGAGGCATGTCGGCTCTCAATTTTAGAAATCGGTAACCTTATGTGTTTATCAATACCAATCCTTGTAGCAATAGTTGGTACACACATACATTGCTGGTTCACAACATATCACAAATGAAATAAGGCTAGAGAAATAATTACTCACAATGAAGCTGGTTAGACCAACACCTAATAGAGAATTGTAGCGGAAACAAGATAATTATAGGGCCCGTTTGACATGCCACAAGCAATCGACTGGGGAACGAGACCTAGATACGGAACAACACCCCGATCATCCTGTTAGGTGTGTAAGCATACCAACAAGGGCTTCTCTTCAATCACTCTATTAAAATTATATAGAGAGCAACAATAAGTACAAAGGTATTGAACAAGTCACCACACAAAAATGCAGTAATGCGCAGGGTATATCAAGGAGTGGCAGGTTTCCTTTGCATAAAGCCAACTTTATAAATAGTTTTCACAAGCCTATGACCTAGCATGAACTGATCAATTTTTTAAGTTCCATATTCATTAATCAACGGAGGTTTGTCCACCATCCTGATTATTAGGGATAGCTTCCCACCACGGTCTCGTCATGATTTTCTGGGGTCTACCTCTTCTCGCCTCTCAAGAAGTTGATCACCCAGTTGTAAAATACCATGCAATTCCCATAACCATCAAATTAAGAATTAGAAATCTAGCCAAGTGTAATACATGTCCCGGTGCTCAATTAACCGCGAGCACGGCTATTCGAATAAATTGGTTTATTCACACTGCAGTGGATGTACGCTTTACCCGCACTCCATGACATGCCCAACGAATGAGCCTAGTCCTAACGAATGAGACACGTCACGGAAAAGCATTTCGTTAACCTCGCTTTGGCAGTACCCACTCCATGAACTTTGAGCCTCATGCACTCTGGGCGTACACGGTTTTCAGCAGTGAGAGGAGTTCTGGCGTTCCCAAGGGATAGGGTGTTCTTCATCTTCCATCTTGTTGTCGAAGTTAGTACGTTGGTGACTGTATTCATCCTTCTCTCTGACAAGAATTCCACCACGGCTTGGGTACCGCCTCTGCTTAGCTAACTACTTTGCTAGGTCTATACCCATGCAAGAAATGCAGTTGTACTCTGTTCGTTTCATGCAGCTTCATGCTTGGTCCTTAATTGACTAGGGCGGCCCTAATCTTTCCCGGATACCACCCAATTCCAACTTGCCACCCTGGTCTAAAACATTTAGTTGGGGTTTTATTTCACAAATCATTTCCATTGATGACATAGCAATGTGGCGCTCATGTCTCCACATGCCAAAATTAAATCACCCTCCCTAAGTGATTGCCCAAGCATAAAGCATTTGATAAAGCGTGAGTATAATATGCATCTAAATAAGCACGACTAAGCATTGCCATATTTGACTAGGGACTCATACGTAATAAAGGGATACAAGGAAGCATGGCAACAATAATCAAAGGCATGGCATAATATCAAGTGGGATATTCATCATTGCATGCAATTTTATTTATAAACAAAACAATTTCACAATTGGGATCATCATGCTCAAAGGGAAAGTGGTGACTCGCCTGCTCAGGATAATCTTTATCTTCACAACAAATCTTGATCAACCTTCACCTCTTGGATGTTGCACACGTTGCCTCACAACTAGCACAAACGGATTCTATAGAGTGTGGGGAAACCAATATTCAAATAACATCCAAATGCAATTAACCAATAAAATAGATGGAAAATAAACCTAAGGGCTTCTCACACCCCTTGCTTGCTAATGGATTCTTAAGATGCTAAGGAATTTCAAATATCGGCTTACACTCCTATATAGGCAAGGGAGTTTGGGATAACTTGGGAGCTAAGGCTGCTTAAAGGTTTAGCATCAAGGGAGCAAGGAAGCTTATGATCTAAGGCTTAATGTTTCTAGCTCTCAAGGTGGCTCAAGCTAGGCTAACTAGTGGAATGAAAGGACGTATCTAGCTAACCAAGGTTTTGTTTTAGCTATCGGGAAGATTAATGGTTAAAACTCCCTCCCGGCAGCATGCTAAACCAAAAGTAAAGATTATGCCACTAAAGGTTTACATGGCTCAAAGATTGTCTAGGCATTTATATGATAAACTAAAAGGCAATCTAATAGGAAGGTTCATGATCAAACAAGGAATCACAAATGTTTGGCCATTTGTCATAAGGGGATTAAAATAACTTTCGTTGTTACCAACCGGATTATTATTTATGTGATTATGATGTGGAACTTCACTGGATACCATATGAGGTCAAAAGAATTATCGTGCTCTGTAAATTAACTTATGGTTACATTTATTTTAGTTCAAGAGTTTGTTGACGCCGAAAACCCGCCGGGGGCCGTCCGGCGTCTCGGTGACACGCGAAGGCCTGGGAGATTTGCTTTACTCCAATGCAGGTCCTAAATCTTTGAGGTTCGTAGGCGTGCCAGTCAATTTGACCCTGTAATTGACAAGGAGGAAAATGTTAGATCAATGAGCCAATCGGCTAGAAGCCGATCTAGACTCGTTCCATCAGCCGATGGCCGATGCGCACTGTAGCACTTATACATCGGTTTAAGGCCGATGACAGCAAGAGCAATAACATAATAATGAACAAATATCGTGCTAGCCGATCATTGAAGGGATACTCAAAAACCGGCTATAAACTCGGTAAAATAAGCAAGTATAATGCATAAATAAATCAAATAGATCCTAGCCGATCATAGTCTAGTGTTATTGGTGTTGCCATGAAGATATGCCTGTGCCCGGGCCCTTGCTTATATCGGCTCCCGGGATCTTCGTCCGCTGTCCGGGCCCATACACTGGTCCTTGCCCGGGCTCATGCCCGGGCCCTCACTTGGGGTCGTGCCCGGGAACCTGCTTGTACTTGTACTTGGATCGGCAGGATAAACCCATCGGCTAGCCCTTAGCTGATTGTAACAATAATACAGGCAAGAACATATAATAAAGTATGCAATAACGTAAATGATAAATAATTGATAAGCTAGCCGATTACTGAATGGAGCGAGTATAGGATAAAACAATGAATAAATGTAATCGGCTTTAACAGATAACTTATCGGCTAAGCACTCCGATAACACCATCGCACAACACCATCGGCTCATCAAGAGTAAAGCTATTATCGTCAGTCTAGTAGATCGGACCCAACCGTTGCAGCACAGACCGACAATGATAACAATGCCTCAATGGGCCGATAGATATAATGCGATCGTGATGAAGAAACTTATCGGCTATGCACTCCGATAAGATGCCTGCGCACAAAGCATCGGCCTAGCAGGACCGACTTATCACTAGCAGTTCAGTAGGTCGACTTACCAATGCAGCACGAACTGATGATAAATCGCTCCCAGTAAAGTCGATACAGTCTATGCAACGCGTGATGTGATATACCTAATCAATCTATGAGATCAAACTGAATTGATGCAGCATAGATAAAGTTAAATATATCGTGGTAGCCGACTACCATAAACCGACTAGAATATCGGACCTAACCGAGGAAGTCCTAGCCGAATTGGTAGCGGGATAGACGAGACTTACCCTCTCACAGAGTTCGGACCTAAAACCGTGCAGCCCGGCTCGAGAAGCAGGATCCCGTCGAAAGGGTGGCGATGCGCCGAATTTTGTATTGATCTGTGGTTGATTATTTACAAGGTCCCCGGGCATACGTATATATACCCCGAGTTACATGAGTCCTTATAGGACACGGTATATGTTTCCTATCTATAATAGAAAAACGCTAACTTAATCCTGACCGGACACGAGATCAGGTTCCCTAAAAAAGATAAATCTTTCCGTAATAAATGTAGTAATTAACTGCCACGCACGGTCTTCACGGCTCTTTCTCGGACTCGGCCTACTCCTTGAACCAATTTCTGTTAACCGACTGCAATCGTTCCCTTGACCGAATCTGACACAAGGCCTTACCAAATTTTGGCGTTAACACATGCCCCCCCAATTTCGGAGTTCTCCAATAGGACTTCGAAATTCTTTCACTTTGGGCCTCCAGATTTCTCCCATACCGAGGTGGCCCAAGATAGCCCACTTGCCATAAATGTTTGAAACAGTGCCAACGGCCTCGATTCCCGCTCGGCTGTCATACCTTTATAAAAACGCTTCGTCTTCTTGCCTTTTTTATGCTTTCACATCACCAGAGCACCACCGCTTCATCTTCCACATCCTCATCAAGCTCTAGCGAATCCAGACGAACCATTGCAACCTTTCTCTCCGGCCGTCAATCCCTGCAACTTCTCCTATTTCCGTGATGGCATCGGCATCTGCAGTTCCTGAGGTAATCTTCTCACCCGATTATTTTCCCCCAATCTGCAATCTATACGAACCCGATCTGCTATGTTCTTCACCTGTTCTTCGTCGTGTTCTTGTTTACTGTAGCATCTTAGAGCCCAGAATCTTGATTCCGGTCGCCGATTACCCTGCTTTTTCTATCATGGCCCTATGGGCAGCGAAGATCCCACCGATTTCATCGTCGCCGAAACCCAACGCGTTCCCTTCAAGAACTCGACTATGTTGGTCAGTGACTGGACCAACAGCTTCAGATCATGGCCGAGTAAGCTGTCCGCGGTGGAGAGATTGGTACCTCAGGGTATCGGCTAAGAGGACCTATTGGGAAGAATCTCACATCGGCCACTGCAACAATTCTCCCTGGCTGACATGGAAAAGAACGAGTCCCTACTTTTTGCATTCGGGCCTCATACTATGGTCTGATGCTCTTAATGCTTTCATGTTCGGGGCATGGGCCGATGACACCCCACTTTGCTGACGTGACCATGCTCACCTGCCTGGATACGACAAGCTACATCAACCCCTTCAACTCCGGTTCAAAAGCCTGCTCACCGGCTTCAAACAAAAAACATTGGTAGCTGGTCCAGGTATATTATCTCTCCACAACAAAGGAACTGGACGGTTGATGATCGGGAGCATGTCGCTTTTCTGAACTTGTGGTTGGAACGGTTTCGTCTTTGTGGTGCAACCCTCGGCCCGACGACCCAATATGCAATGCCTGGCAGAGTGCTTGGGCCAGATAGGAAACAAATTCCGTTGGGGCACTATCTCCTTGGCGCCACCTACCAGCTACCTTCACCAGGTGGCAACTAAGCCAGCTATCGGCTGGCCAGCCCGTCGGCCACATTGGGGGTCCTTGGTGGTTCGTTCAACTCTGGCTCAATATTTATACCTCCAAAGGCTATCCCCAGGAAACCTCTCTCCTCAAGCAATCTTTCCGCCGATTACCCAGAAGATCAAGACCTGTTTACCGCCGATGCATCTCTATGGGCGAAGCTGCATCGGCCCTTTCTGGCGGCAAGATAACCCCTGCTGAAGTTATGTCAGTGGTTCAAGGGTTTATTACGGCTTTACCAGGGATGCCACTCTTTGGTTTGCGTACAATAACGCATCATCATTCGACGATGCCTCTAACTTTGATACCACCTCAAAGCTCTGAATGATGATCAGTCTAAAGCCATATTCCTATCGGCTATAGTCCTTGTCTACTGCCCAACCGGGGCTTTTTCTCTGGGCCGAACTCAGCCATCGTATGAGTTCTATCATCCATCAGTCGGCTCTCGCAATTTGGCCTTGGTCAGCTCCCGATAGGCCTATTCTTCATCGACAAACTCCAAGCTCGGGGCACGGTCAGCAGCGCCCTGGAATATGATCGGCCGCGGTCTTTGACAGACTCCCTCTCTGCTAGGCGCTCGCCACGAGGTGTTCGTCTGCACTGCAACACCAAGCTCTTGTCCGATGGGTCAGAATGGAAGAAACATCTGTTCTGCTTAGCACCGCCTGTTACTGCTCCCGTCTGGACGCCGACTATGTTGAATCCGAAGACGATCGGTAACACCTGCAATCTTTAATCGCCTTCTTCAAACCCAACTCTCACCTCTAATTTTGCAGGCCGCCAGGTCGAACCCCCAAGAACAAGCAACATCAGTCGGCTGATCCAGTATCAACCTCCATCGGCCACCCCCAAACTTAGGCTTTGATGCTCCATCTCCATCGGCTCTTCTCAAGGCTCGGCCGATGGGCCAAAAACGTAAGAAGCTAGCCGCATCGTCCCTCTCAAAGAACAGAAGACCGATGCCGATGTTGCTGCCACGACGCCATCTTCCCCCCAGACCACATCGGCTCCTTCGTCCCCTCAGGTATGCGCCAAGCCTTATTATTATTATCATCCACTTCCTTATTTTATCTTACCAAACCCTTTTTCAGCTTGAATCATCGGCTCCAGAACCTCACCATCCCTCTGACGTCCCTCCAAGCGTTGAGCCGATGACTTCTCTAGCTGCTCCCCTCTCAGCACCAAGTCCTCTGGTTGCTGATGACACTGTCCCTACCCCATCGGCTGACATCGGACCCCTCGAAGAACAGCCCATTCATCCCCCCGAAGCGATGCCACTCAAGCCGCTGACGTCCTTCCTCAGGTAACCTTTTTTATGCTCAAATTTTGCTTTCTAATCTCTTATTGATCGTTCACCGATGTCAACCTTGCAGTCCTTGGCCGACTTGTTCTCTTTGATCGATCGGTCTAATATCTGGAGGTAGAAGAAGCTCACGAAGAGCCACAGTATACAGGCCTCCAATCCACGACCGTCTCCCGTTCCCAGCTCTATACTTCGCCGATACAATTGGTGAGTAAAAAAGTACTTAACAATATCGAGGCAAAATCATCAGACCAGCGGCTGGAAAATCAGGCACCAGATAACGACGCCACTGCATAGAAGACGTGGGCCAATCGCGGGCATAGATTGCAGACATCGAACACCACCTGCCCGAGAACTTGTTGATGCATTGACCCCTGCAGCAATACTGGAAATCCCAGATTCAAACTCATCAAACTCAGACAGCGCAATAACAGATCCGTGCTGACCAACAAGACACCGAAGACATCAAGCCGTATCGGTATTAGCCCAAGCAGGAGAAGGAAAAACTTGATGATTGTATGGCACGCTGTCTCCCCCCAAGAGCTCCAACCTAAGTTAGATCAGCTGAAAGAAAAGGAGGCCGATTTACTGGCAGAACTTGAAAAAGTTCGCGCAAAGACCTCACGAGCAACAGAAATGCCCAACTAATCGGCCCTACCGCAAGCTATCCAGGACAGAAGAGAAGGTACAGCGATAGTACGTCAGTCATTCATCGAGCGCAAAGAACCTGAAGAACTATCCCGGGCTAGTGATGAAGATGACATCCGTGCTATCAATGCGATTGATCAGATCCGTCTGCGCGCAATTGAAGTGATCCAAATTAATTCTTGTATCTTAACTTGTTAACTGACGATTCCCTGGAACTGGCCGACCATCCTTCTTGCTGTCATATAATCTGATCCCGGGCTCTGGCTACTTATCTCTTCCAGTCTTGATAAATTTTTCTGCTTGTTTGATCTAAAGGCGATATTCAACTAATATCGGCTGTAGGCAATGTCAAAAAAAACACCAAGCTTTCCGAATTACTTAGAAAATTCCGGTCACACATTAACCGATTAAGAATCAATCCACACGCTAGGGTAGTACTTCTTGAGGTATTTTCCGTTAAGCGCTTTAGCAAATTCTATCCCATTGAGATCTTCTAACATATAAAGCATTACCAGCACACAACGATTATCCGATAGGGCCCTTCCCAATTAGGCGACCATCTTCCCAAACTTATTATTCTCTGGACCCGATCGGCAAAATCAACTCCACACAAAGATCTTCCTCGGCAACGACTTATTCACCACCTTTTTGTTGTAATGCCGAGTGCCCTAGCTTATTTTCCTTGATCCTTTCCAACGCTCTTAACCGATTCTGAGCCAAATCCTCAAGTTCATCTGTCATCAAATTATAATAATCATCGGCTGTCAACTGATTCTGCAAAGAAATTCTCCTAGAGCCGATGTTAAGTCCTCCATGGTAAAACACCTCATGTCCACTATACACCAACTGATGACGCGGCACCCCCGCAGAGTAGATCCGTGCATGCCATCGATAGGCCACAGTGAATCGGACTAATAGTATTGCCACCGCCGGGCTGCTCAATCAATTTTCCGCTAATTAACTTGATCAAACTCTTGTTAGAAGGCTTCCTGCTTGTCCATTGGCCTGAGCGTTTAATAAGGCGAACGAATTCAATAGCTTATTCCCATACTGGCCAGCAAATTGTTGAAACTCATCAGACACAAAGATGGGTAGCCCCTGATCAGTAGTTATCGTCTGAGGAAATCCCAAACCGATAAATAATATGCTCCTTACAAACTCGAACCGTCCTTAGACTAAACTTCTCTTCAAAGGAATCGCTCCCCACTTGAGAAAATAAAACTGTCGCCGCCAATATAAACTTAATGTCCCGTTTACTTGATGGAGTAAAAATCTGGCCATGCATATCATTTCCAACCTCTGAACGCCCACGGTTGATGATAGGATTCATAGCCAAGGCTGGCTGTCCCACTGCTATTCATTCCAAACTTCTGGTCCAGGACAATCTATGACACCTTTAATGAATACCTGAAAGCGAATCTGGTCCTAGGGACATTCGGCGGCCCAAAAATACCCTACCTCTTGTCTTCAACAAACCACTTCTTCTTATGAGCCGATTGATAGAGTCCCACAGATTGCCGTCATGCACTTCGCACATAGACACAAACTTTGGCTTCTTCAAATCCAAGGCATCTAAGCCAGAATTCCCTCGAAACGTCCGATAATACAACTCCTCATCAAGTAGCAACATGGACTTAGTAGCTTTATACCGAATCTTCCTGGAAACGCGACCTGCGACGGATTTTCGCAAGTAATCAATTATCTCCTGTCTCCAGTCACGGCCTTGTTCTGAAACATCAATATCGGCTACCTCCCATCTCAACCTGCCTATTCAGCGGATATCCTGAAGCCCAATCTGTGCAAGATCCATTGCTTCTAAATTCCTGCTCCCTAGGAATATGATCTATGGACACCATCTTGAAATCTTTCAATAAATCCATACATTCTTCAAATATGACCTCAAAACATCATCTTTTGCACTCATGATCTCCAATGAACTGCTGATCACCAACAAAGAATCACCAATAACCTCTACATATCCGCTGATCTACTTCCCGCAAGAGTTGAGAGTCCCTTTTCAAGCACCGCCTCGTACTCTGCTTGATTATTAGTCCGATTAGGGCTTAATCGCTAAAAACAAACTCAAAACTTGCCCCCAGGGCTGATACAATAACTAAACCGATACCAGATCCGTTCCTGCAAACCGATCAGGTGTCAAAAAGATAAAGTCCATGGCGGGATCGGATCTCCGCATAATCCTTCGTGAGACCCTCTGGGCTGTAACAATAAAATCCGGCCACTGCTTGTCCTTTAATCGCCTTATGCCATTCATACCCTTCAAGTCAAACTCTGTCAAGGCAAAATCCACTTGCCCAACTCGCCCTTTCAAGACTAGAGCCGTACGAACATAATTGACCACATCGGCCTGGCAAACACTGTACACTCGGCGATAGGATGTAGAATGCCATCACACTTTTGACACGGAAATATAAACATAAGCATAACCTTGCTCGAATCCGAGGATATCTGGCGTGATCAGCATCATCCAGAAGTCTCCTACTTTAGATGAGAGCCAACTCCTCTTGCCTCTCCCAATCTCTTGGAGATCAACAGAGACACGATGAATT